>CAJQZP010001698.1:0-57453 GCA_907164705.1 Parnassius apollo
TGACCGCTAAGTATCAATTCATCAACTTTATGAGCCAGTAAGCTTATGGTTTGAATCCACCATTTGAATACTGTGATGAGCCAATTCTAACGTAAGCATTTTAAGCTTACGTGCAGTGGTAAATGAGAGTGTTGGTAATGTTAATATATGCTTTCCAAATAATTTTTTTAAAACAAATGAACCTATTAATACTGTCATGACTGCAGGAAATCAAGTGCTGAGTTCCATTTTTAAGCAACAAAAGCCTTGATTAAAACTACTTTTAAGGATTTTATCGTGTTTAATTTTCATTTTAATTATTTTAATTTTTAATTCCCGACCTTTCGGGTGCTTTCCAGCACCCATGGTCACGGGGGATTGAGGTGACTCCGCTTTTGCATATCGAATTTGGCCTATGTTGAAAAGATGGCTAATATATCTTTTAACTGTTAAAATAAATAGTTAAAAAAATAACAAATTTATTAAATAAATATGTATAATTAACCATAATTAATAAAATTATCAAGTCCATTGAAAACAATCTATCGATTTATTAACAGATTTAATATTTTAAAATCGGTAAAGTCGGCTTCTGTAATATTAATTAGCCGACAGTCGAAAGCCGTGTTTGTGCCATCTAGCGTATTCCTTACGTACTACCTTCAGAGTTAATTAATTTTCGTTCGATAAAATGACTTCACCTATAGAATGAAGTAGATGGCGCAATTACAATTATATAAAGATTGCAATTTCATATACGAAAGGAAATATTCTTTAAAAATATCAATACATGTACCTATTCTTTTGATTTATTTCATGAAAATTTAGGTTTCACTTTAAAAATAAGGATTGTAACAATTATTTGCTATAAATTTAAATTTAATCATATTTCATGTTTTTCATATTAATTATCATATTAAATAATAAATCATGCGCCGTTAAATCTTTTGAAGTGTTATTTTTATTAAACCGTACAAAATGATATTTTTAACACATAGGGATAACGCTATTGGCTGGATAACTACGTTAGTGGTTGATGTTAATTTTATGGATTTTGTTAAAACGCTCTTGGCTGAAATATTGGTTGGTGTTAATTTAAACGAAGTGCGTCAGTTTAATAATATTTTATTTAGAGTTCACTTTTTCACCAAAATATTACAAGGGTTTTGGGATATTAAGGAATATATAAAAAGTTGTAGAAATATAAGTATACTAGGGAAGGTAATTAGTTTTTATATTATATAGTATTATTTGGTTTAGTGTTCAAAAATACAAGATTTTAGTTAAGAGTTTAATTTCTCTTTTTAATTTTTTATCATGCCGAGTCGTCACACACAGCTGTGGGACCATTTTGAAAAATTGGCAATATGTAATTATTGTAAAAAACTTTATCGTATAAACGCCAACTAGCAATCTAAAAACACACTTGAAGTTAAAACATCTTAGCGTGTATTCAAATTTAACGCATGGAACAGTTGGTGAAAGTGGTTACGATGAAGAAATTCCGAGAACTGTTGTTACCGATGATAGTAGAAATGTTGTTGGGTATGGTAGTGTACTTGGTGGTAGTGGCATATGTGGACATACTGGGGAAGGTAGTGGTAATGACGATGGTGGTGGTGGTAATATCGGTGATGCTGGTGTGGGTATTTCGTCAGCTAATGAGCCGGCGAATAAGGTTCAACACATGATGTCATCTTACCTACCCAAAAAACTTCAACCAGGAGATAAAAAAATAATGATAAGTGTCTCATAAAATTAATAGCCTACGATTTTCATCGTCACCATTATCATCATTACAGCCCTTCGCAAGTCCACTGCTGAACATAGGCCTCCCCCAAGTAACGCCACAAAGCACGGTCCTGAGCCACCTGCATCCATCGACTTCCTGCATGTCTTACCAGGTCGTCACTCCATCTAGTGGGGGGTCGCTCTACACTACGCCTACCGGTACGAGGTTGCCACTCGAGAACCTTTCTTCCCCATCGGTTATCGGTTCTTCGAGCTATATGGCCGACCAATTGCCACTTCAGCTTACTAATCCGTTGGGCTATGTCGGTCACTCTAGTTTTACTGCGGATATCTTCATTTCTGAGTCTATCACGCAGAGAAACTCCGAGCATAGCCCTCTCCATAGCTCGCTGAGCAACCTTGAGCGTCCTCATACGGTCAGCAGTGAAGGACCACGTCTCTGATCCGTAAATCATCACTGGCAACACGCACTGGTTGTATACTTTAGTTTTCAGAGATTGAGGTATACCTGACGAGAAGATGTGTCGTAATTTCCCGAACGCTGCTCGTCGATGTCGATTGACCTCTCGGTCGAAGTTGGACTTACCTAGTCAGACTATTTGTCCCAGGTAAACATACTCGTCAACAACTTCGAGCATAGTGCTCCCAACAACTACCGGCATAGGTGTGACATGGACATTGAAGATGATCTTTGTTTTGTCCATGTTCATCTTCAGACCTATCCGTTGGGAGACACCATTGAGGTCATTGAGCATAATGCTAAGGTCCTCCAGCGATTCTGCCATAAGGACTATATCGTCGGCAAATCGAAGGTGAGTGATGTACTCGCCATTGATGTTAATACCGTATCTTTTCCAGTCCAATAGCTTGACAACGTCTTCCAACGCAGCGGTGAAGAGTTTCGGGGATATAACGTCACCCTGTCTTACACCTCTCTGCAGTTGGATAGGTTTCGAACTCTGGTTCTGTACTCGGATAGCCATCGTAGCCCTACTGTACAAGCACTTCAGCACTTCGATATACCGACAGTCAACTTGGCACCGCTGAAGGGACTGTAGCACCGCCCAAATTTCGACGGAATCAAAGGCTTTCTCATAGTCCACATACGCCAGCCAAAGTGGCAGATTATACTCTTTGGTCTTCTGTACAATCTGTCGCAGGGTATATATGTGGTCTATGGTACTGAAGCCTTTTAAGAAACCGGCTTGTTCGAGTCTGCGTGCGAGGCGATTCGTAATGACTCTCGAAAACAGCACGTAGACGCGGCTCAAAAGGGAAATCGGTCTGTAGTTCTTCAAGAGAGCGTTGTCGTCTTTCTTAAAGAACAAGACCACCGCACTTCTGCTCCACGCCTCCGGAGTAGTGCCACCATGGAGGACGGAATTGAAGAGCTTCTGAAGGACTTCAAGTACCGGTGTTCCACCCGCTTTCAGAAGCTCCGCTGTAATTCCACCCTCGCTTGGGGCCCTGCCGTTTTTAAGGTGCTGCAGAGCCATTCTAATCTCGCTCAGACTGACGTCCGGGATATCATCGGAATAGTGTCGGGTAAGACTTGCTCTTGGATCGTTACTCACACTTGCGTGTGGCTCCAACGATGATGTGTACAGCTGCCCATAGAACCTCTCAATCTCACTCAAAATCTCAGGTGTCCCGGAAACGATGCTGCCACACTCAGTCTTCAGCTTTGACAGTTGGCTCTTTCTGGCAGACAGATCTCTGGCAAAGACTTTGGAGTCCTGATTCCGCTCGATCGCTTCTTTAATACGAGCAGTATTAAAGTCTAGTAAGTCTCGCCGCATGGATTTGGAGATCTGTCTGTTCAGTTGCCTGTATGCTGTCAAATCTGTTGACGATTGCAGCCTCATCGCCCGTCTAACAGCCACGAGATTAAGAATGTGATCGGAGAGTTTTTGTGTTCTTCTGCGGCGGGTCTTGCAGAATTTAGCTCCAACCGCATGGACAGTTTCCACGAGCTTGTCATTCATATTGTCCACTGCATTGCAATCTTCTAGGCACTGAAAGCTGTTACGTAACTCGAGCTGAAAAGTCTCGGGATTCTGGATTATAGCACGAGAGGGACGGAGCGTTGACTTCATTAGATGAGACCTCTCCAACTTAACGTTTAGGTTCAGTGTGCCTCTAACCATTCGGTGATCGTTGCCGGTTTTCACCCTTGCGATCACTGAGACATCACTGAACAGTTGGCGTCTGGTCGTCATAATGAAGTCAATCTCATTTTTTGTCGAACCGTCGGGGCTCGACCAGGTCCACTTCATGTGGGGCCGCTTCTGGAAGAAAGAGTTCATCATAAAGAGTCCCTCTTTCTCCATAAAGTTAGCCAGCTGCTGGCCCCTACGGCTCCGTTGCCCTACTCCAAATTTCCCTAACTTCAGCTCACCTTCTCTTGTGCCTAGTTTTGCGTTGAAGTCTCCCATCAACACCGCGTAGTGGGTTTTGTAGGAATGCATGGCTCTAGAAATATCCTCATACATTTCCTCCACCTCCTCATCGGGATGTGCCGAGGTTGGTGCGTAGACATGTATGACCTTCAGCGACCGATGACCTTTAGATACCGTTTGGTGATTCTGAGTATCAGGTACGCGACCCTCGTCGATTCACTCCCAATCTTTACAACGTTGTTGACGAGAGACTTGTGGACGATAAATCCGACACCTCCTTGGGACAGATGGTCGCCCTCCCGGTGATAGAACATGTTGCCGGACTCGAGGATTACCGTGTCCTCCCACTCTCTTCGGACCTCAGATAATCCAATAATATGCCAGCGCAACTTGTCTACCTCTTCTTCCAGCTCCAGTATCTTCTCGTCAGTCCTCAGGGTGCGTGCGTTATACGTTGCCAGGTCGAGTCGTCGTAGGTGACAACCGAACCTCCACCGGAGATTCTTAGCACCCCCTGCCCCGCCGTTACCATGGTTGCCCCCGTAGCCAGGAATAGCGGGGCCGCCGGGGACTGGGGGCCGTTTATTTGCGTCGTTGCTCATGGGGGGATATTTGCCATAGTTGCCACGCTTGGCGAGCGGGTTGGCAACCGCAGTTTTTTATTATGTTATTGTTGTTATTAGGAAGATGCTGCTGCCCATCTCCTTTCTGTGTCCCTCTGTCGCCTCTTACGACACCCACGGGAAGATATGGGGTAGTGGATATTCTCAACCGCCACTACACGGCACTTTCAAGCATTTTCAATCGTAGACGACCTTGGATTTAGAGAGTTTGTACGTGCTTTAAGTCCATCATATGAACTACCAAGCAGGAAGACAATTTCTTCTTCATGTTGCCAGCGTTTTATGAAGAAAGAAGGCAATATTTTAAAAAACTTGTTAAAGAAAACACGGAAACTGTATGCTTTACAGTTGATTGCTGGTGATTTAAAACTTTGGACCAGTATTTGGGAGTTACAGCACACTTCTTTTCCAATGAATTAAAAAATAAATCTGTTTTATTGCAATGTAATTTCCTGGATGGGAACCATACGGGAGCCAGGATTGCTCAAGAGTTAGAGGCAATAAGAGAAGCGTGGGGGATATCTCAAAAATATTTTTTATTGTATCGGATAATGCCTTACTAATAATGTACTTACTGTGAATTATAATATAATGTAAATATTGGATTAATAAACCTTTACTACACTACGCCTAGCGTAATAAGATTTTAATTCTAAAGATTCCTGTACTAATCCGCCAATGTAAATGTGAGGAAGCCTGTGACCAGCAGTGGGACATACATACTGGATAGCTACAGCTATATTATAGTTGTAGCACGAATGGTACACCGGGGCAGGACCACGCTCTCACAGAATGTCTACGTAATGCTGCTGTGTTTCGTACGTTGAGTGTAGAGAACCTGAGACCCTTTTTACTAGAATCGAGGCGTTCCTTTTGAGTCCTCAGGGGTAACAATGGATTTACATTTTGATCCTTTATTGAGGATTAATCTGGGGGGTTTATGGGCCACAGCATCCACTTACCAGCAGGTGGACTGTGTTCTCGCTTGTCACCAAATGATATAAAAAAATCTAAATGTCGATTCAATTATTGGAAATTTTTTGGTTGGGGTAATTAAGGACGCGTTTGCAAATCAACCAAAATTAGGGTGTTTTTCAGTAGATTTTGTGACAAAACTAAACCAAATCAAATATAAGTAAAAACTACCATGTATAGATTAGTTCTTCATCTGCAAACGTCTGTAACTCTTTTGTTGAAAATAGTAGTTTTTTATATTGTAAAAACGAACTTTCGTTGCCATTTTCTACAAAATTAACGATACCGGCTTGTGTTTCGGTACATGTTTTGGTCTATTATCAACATATTTAAAAAATTTAAAAAATACTATAAGATGACAGACATATTTAATTAAAAAACCCTGGGTTTATTTTTTAACAAAATGTCACAAATAGTCGTAAAAAAAATAAAAACTGATGCACATTTTTTCACATATTTTGGTAATACGGATGAATCATAATCTATTGCAATAAGGGCTATTTTATTGTTGGTGTCTGCTTTGATTTATTGTACAAAGATTTCGATGAAACCACAGTCCGCGCTCGGCCGCCGTCGTGACACTGTATCGCCTGTTTGCAGCGGCTCATTCTGAAAAGATCGCTGTACATACACAAAATATTAGAAAAAAACAAATTGGAAACATAAGTACTTGACAAGTGATAAAATTATTATTTTTATACTCACAGTTTTTTATTTAGCTAAAAATAAGTAGGATATATAAACTTACCTACTACTGCAACTCCTGGACGAGCGGAACTAGGTGTGCCGAGTTTGGGCTCGTTTTGTTGGTTATGATGAGACCTTACCTCCGGACTTGATGGCGTGACCTGAAGGTGTACTTTCGTGACCGCTATTTGAACTTCTTGCAGAGTAAAACTAGGGGTGGCGAATTTGGGCTCCGTTTTGTTAGTTATGACGAATCCATACCTCCGGACTTGATGGAGTGACCTGAAGGTGTAAATCGGTGATTGCAACTGGAACTCCTAGACTGGTAGAACTAGGTGTGCCGAGTTTAGGTTCGTTTTGTAGGTTATGATGATATATAGATCTTACCACCGGACTTGATGGAGTGACCTGAAGGTGTAGTTCGGTGATTATAAGTGGAACTCCTAGACTTGTAGGACTAGGTGTGCCGAGTTTGGGTTCGTTTTGTTAGTTATGATGAGACCTTACCACCAGATTTGATGGAGTGACCTGAAGGAGTAATTCAGTAACTACTGCTGAAATTTCTGAACGAGTAGAACTAGGTGTGCCGAATTTGGGGTCCGTTTTGTTAGTTATGACGAGTCCATACCTCCGGACTTGATGGAGTGACCTGAAGGTGTAAATCGGTGATTGCAACTGGAACTCCTAGACTGGTAGAACTAGATGTTCCGAGTTTGGGTTCGTTTTGTTAGTTATGATGATTCCATACCAACTGACTTGATGGAGTGACCTGAAGGGGTAATTCAGTAACTATTTTAGTTTAACTATTCAGTCACTCCACCAAGTCCGCAGGTAGGTAAGGTCTTGTTATAACTGACAAAACCAGTTCAAAGTCCAGAGCTATTATCTCACTACCAGTAGAGGGCTTCCAGTTCCAAGCAGTCTTTGGAGCAGGTATTCATATTTCGTATCGAAGTATATTTATGAGGTAGGTATAAGAAATGAAAAACAAATTCAATCTTTCAAATTATCAAAATAATTTTTCATTTGACTACGATTCCCACAGCCAACCGTGCGTACACTAGTGTGTGTGTGTGACTTTTGTCAATGTAGTAGTGCGATTCTATACCTATCCATTTTGTAAACCCGTCCTTAACTAAAATATTTAAGAAATCAATTAATACATTTATGTAAAATATACCTAAGCTTTATTCACCGTGTAATGACAATGTAAGAATATTTTTTATAGAATACGGTGACAAACGAGCACATAGTCCACCTGATGGTAAGTGGTTGCTATGGCCCGTAGACACCTAAATGTAAATGCAGATGCGTTGTCACCCGTGAGGACTAAGATGGAATGTCTCATTTCCAGTAAAAAGGGTCTCCGGTTACTCACCATACGAAACACAGCAGCATTTAGCTACTATTTTACGCTGGCATTCTGTGAGAGCGGGGTACTTCCCCGGTTGAGCCGACCCATTCGTGCTACAACTATACTACCAATATAACTGCAGAATGGCTCTACTACGTACAAAATATATAGATATAAGCTTTATTCGCCGTGTAATGGCAGTGTAAGTATGTCCACTATCCCATATCGTCCCGTGGGTGTCGTAAAAAGCTAACAGAGGGAAAGTGAAACAGGATACGGGCACCAGTGTCTCCGTAAAACAAAATAATTAAAGAGCGGTCCCGAATCCACAAAGTGTGGCGATCATGGCACAACCAGGAGATAATTTATGGGGAGGCCTATGTTCATCGATGGACTTTCAAAGGCTGTACTGAAGGGACCGATAAGTGTAATTAGATAATAACTATAATTAATTAGAGTTTGTACAATGTTTCGTTTCTACAACTTTGCGATACAGAACACGTCTTGATATAAATTGAAAATAAAAATTTGGCACCTTCGCAATAAGAAACCTTAATTAAAGATAAAGGACATTTACAAAGCCGTTGAGTTCGCGAAGAGTACAAAGTGATTTCGCAAGGCGCAGTCGTTATTTTTAATGTGCCTACATTTACAAAGGAACTTCCTTGAATTATGTATAAGTTTCGTAATTAGGTAAACATTTCTAATTGTTTTTTGGAAGGAATATGAACGTGTTATACGTGGTAGAGCCACGCTGTAGCTATACGAGGGCGGCACTGAAAATTTCGGGAATCAAGGAAGTGACACAACATTACTATTTAAAAATGTATTTATTGCTTTTCGAAGTATTCTCAGCGAAATTTGACACATTTTTCCATACGATGGAACCAATCATTGAAGCAACCATTCCATTCGGAAGTTGGGGTCTCCAAAATGGCCGTTTTGTAGGCGTCCACAGCTTCTTCAGGTGATGAAAATCTCTGTTCAAGCAATTTCTTCTTTATTTTAGGGAAAGTATAGAAATCATTAGGGCTTTGGTTGGGGCTATACGGCGGATAGTCTAATAATTCTATGTTTTCTTGCTCTAAAAACTCTTTTGTTCTGTGTGCGGTGTGAGAACTCGCATTGTCGTGATGGAGGATGATGCGGCGGTTGCAGTTCTCTTTACGGAGTTCAGAAACGACCTGTGGCAAATAAATGCTAGCATACCATTTTGCATTAACCGTTCTTTGTCTCAGAAGAGGAATAGTCGTAACATGGCCGATTTTGGAGACAAACGTGGCCACCATTTTTTTTTGCAACACTCCGTGAACGAACAATTTTTGTTGGCTTTAACTCATTTTCAAACACCCAAACTCGTGACTGGTTTTTTGTTTCGGGTTCTTACGCGTATATCCAGGATTCGTCACTTGATACGATATTCTATACAGCATTTGAAGAACCTGCGTGGAATCTTTCGAGAGTTCTGACGCACCAAGTAACGCGAGCCGCTTTTTGTTCTTCACAGAGCGAATGCGGTATCCATCGGGAAAACAACTTTTTTACACCTATTTGTTCATGCAAGATTATTTGTATTTGACTCATGCCAATGGCTTGGGTGACTGCAGTTTTTGAACGACCTTGACGGGGATTATCACTGAGCTTGACACGTCCACGTCGAAATTCAGCAAACCAGCGATAAATTGTGGTTTTCAAGTCAGTCAACACACTGTTTTTGTGTTAAACCATTTCGAAAGTCATAATAAATCATCGCTCTTGACTTTTTCTCGAGTCAATTCCATTTTCTCGACGACTAAACAAGTTTGACAAAACCTTGTGACAAGACCGAGAATCTTTTTTTAAATAAATAAATGGTATTCGATTTTTAAAACCAAGGAGTTTTCAATTAAAAAGATTTTAGTATGACAGGAACAGTGGAAATATTCCATTCCCGATACTTTTAGTGCAGCATTATGGCTGTAGCACGAATTGATCGACTGGATACGGACTACGATCTCACAGAATACCAGCATGAAATAGCAACTTAGCATCATTGAATGTTTGTCTAGTGAGCGTAGATAACCGGAGATACTTTTTGCTTGAAACCTTTTTCCTAAAGTGATACCTATCTAAGACAAACTCTAAATGCTAACTTAGTCAACCACACGTTTCACTTTAATCAAGTCTACACGTCTATACTCGGATACTTGAGTAATAATATCTCTTTTATTATATAATAAGTAAGGTTTTGGACAAAATTAAAATAAAACTACTAGCGTTATGGTTTATTAAAGGTTTTAATTGGTTTAAATACATCGAATATAAAACAACGAATATATAAACTCATATGCTTACCTCAATCAGATCTTAATAAAATTAAGGCGCTACCTCCAGCGAACGACCTTGAGTTTGTTGAAGCTCGCTACAATATATCGCGAAATCGCCAAAAGACGCCACCTACTGCTACGAACCTAGTATTATTTTTTCAATGTCAATGAACTATTCTGTGGAAATAGACACGGCGTACAATGATAAATGTATTTTAATTTTCTTTATTCGGTATATTAGTTGCATTATATTAGAATTATGTATTCTAATATATTATCTAATTAATAAAAATGACTATTTTGATTATTTTTAACTATATACTATACTGCTAATATTGAATTAGCTTTTTTATAGTGTAAATTATAATATTTGTCGAAATATTAATTATGAATTCGATCTTTACATGCTAATGGTGCTTCATTTTTGTTATTTTCATTTACTTACATATTGAAAATATACTTGAATAGTAGGTATTATTATTTTATTTAGCTATTGAATTTTAGGATATGTTTTACCTTGAGGTCAAATATAATTTTGAGGAGCAATAGTTATTACCTACTAATATTTTATCTGCTATTCCTTATTTAGGAACAATATTAGTAAATTGAGTTTGAGGGAGATTTACTGTTTATAATGCTACATTTATTATTTTAATATTTACCTACTGGGTAGGTAATTATTAAAATAATAAATATAGCATTAGTAACTAAATAGAAATTTTTTTTTAATTTTTAAAATTAAAATTTTCGTATTTTTAAAAATTACTAAAAAAAAGGGTTTGAAATAATAGATTTTCTCACAAAAGAAGGGAACTTGAAAAAAAAAGGAAAAAACAGCGGAACCAAAGCCAAGACGCGAACCACGGAACTCCGATATCACGTACGACCGACATACCACCTAAGCTATAACGACCGTTAGTGATTTGTCGAAATTTACCTTCTTATTGTGCAGCAGTTTTTTTATTGCCTGAAAACATGGACAAAAGGACATTTTCTAAAAATAAATCCAAGCGTTCGTCGCTAAAATCGTTGGAGCCGTATAATTTTCTCATCTGGTTCGGTTATATAAATATTTAAATATATAAAAATTATAAATTAAAATGAAAAGATAAATATACATAAATATCAATAAAATAAACACAAAATAATATTATATTATTACTGTTATTATTATTATTATAAGTTGTGGTTCGGTGAAGCTGCAACCTAATGGACCATGATCTGAAATTTTTATGAAAAGAAGTGGCTGACGTCAATTATTATTATTCTTATTTTTTTCATTACTGCCTTTTTCAACCTCACAAGATATTTGTAACTGCAAAAAAAGAAAACTACGTATAAGTAAGTAAATCATTAATATAATGTTATGTATGATTCAGACTAAATAAAGGTTCCTAAAAATAGACGTAGATAAAGAAATTGCATAAAAAATTACTCAAATAAAAATGCAATAAACTTGTTAATTTTATTATCATAGAAGTTTTTTTTATCATAAAAGTCACACAATTTTCGGAATTATTTCAATTAAAAGAGAAAAAACGAACTTAAAAATTTAAATAAAACGTGGAGAATATAGATTTTTTAATTATCTATCCATTAGTGTTTTCCTCAAATAATCAAGAATTTTAGTCATTTTTTAAAAGTTGATTTTAAATGTATTTATAGGACATAAAAATAAATTAGAACGTGGAATGCGATGATAGGATATTGAACATTAATAATGTACTTTTAGATGTAATTTATTTTTCATAACTAATGAGATAATAGAGTCTGAAAAAGGCACTTTCGCAACATTTTGGTCAGGGATTCACCTTAAGACGTTACTCCAAGCGCACGACCTTGAGCGTTCGGTCCCATGTATTCCACGTCTTTGAGTGTAAGAAATACGATCAAATTTTAAAATATTTACTTTATAAAATCGAATTTTGGTCCTTTTAAAAAATTAAATATATCAAATGTTCATTAATAAATTGCTTATACTTACATCAGTATCAATCGCTAAATGAAATAATGCTTTCTTTATGTGGAAATGCATGTTGTCAATAATTATTTCGCATTTCTGTGGTTTAGTTGTAGGAAGATTCATCAAGTAATTACTCTTATGAAATTGGCTGTTATTGAAACTAGATTATGTAGAAATTTAATAAATGTTTATTAGTTGATATATCTTTTTAATAACAAGTAAGTAGTTATAATAGCTGCGTGTACAAGAACTCCTGACACAACCACAACCTAAGAAAAACAATAATAATAAGTTTTTTTTTTAAACTGAATGGACAAGTAAACTTTTTCTCCACCTGATCGTTAGAGACTACTGTAGTCCACGGACATCTTGCAGCTAGTTTGACGCAAAAAAGAGTACAGATGCGTCGTCACCTCTGAGAACTGAGATGAGATGGTTCACAGTAGACGTGTGTCGATCGTGCATGAATCGTTCGTTTGAGCTGGTACACTTAAAAGTATTGATGGTTCATTCATTTGTTTTTAATCACAAACAATTGATGGTACCTTTTTAACCCGCGATTTGTTTGAATTGTGAATGAGCCGCAAACCGACCGAATCCCGAATGATCTGAATAAACAGGCGAATCGAATTAACAATGCAGACTGCAGAGTATCAGGAGTGTTTATTATTTAAGTGTTTTTTATTGTAATATTGTTACCTAAAGTAGAAATTATTTTACATTTTATTATATTTATTTGTTACATCTATCAGTTAAAAATATCATTTCGTAGTTTGCTAAAAATAACACTTCAAAAGATTTTATGATAAATGATTTATTTAATATGATATTATTTAACCACCTTATACAAATATAAAATAGGTAAAAGTTTAATTTTGTAACAAATAAATGTTACAATCCATATTTTCAGATATGCAAAGTAAGATGAAATTGTGTACAATTTCATCTTACTTTGCATGTCTTACTTTGTACAAAGGAATGAAAGGACAATATCCAAAATCGCCCTGTGCAATAAAGACATCGGACATACACGGTAATTAATTAATTATTTTATTATATTTGTTGCAAATACTTTTATAAAACGGACTAGCTGCATGCCAAAATGATCATTAAAAAAATATTCTATTCGACTTATAAAATCAGTCGCCGCCATCTTCGCCAAACGTCATGTGGTGTATAAAAATTACTAGGGACGCCTAATCGATTATAATCGATGTTTTGAATTTGAATTTGTGGAAATGAACAGCTGCATATTTTTTAATCTAAATCACATTTTGAATTTATTTCGAATAAAGTGCAAATAGAAACTATAATAAAAACAATCAACCACCATTTCTTTTTGTTATTCTCTAAAAGTATAATTTAAAAAAACCTACTATACCTAATGAATAAGGTCAAACTCGAAAATAAATAGGTAGTAAGAATAATGCTGAAGTGAACAAAACCTAATTGTTTCATCATGATCGGGTTTTCTAATGATGGTTTAGAAAAGCGTACTTACGTCTAACTAAACGATCACTTACGAGTTTGTGATAATTAACATTTTTAATATAAGAATTACGATAAACAATAAATCGATAAACATTATATCGATTAACATTATATCGAAAATTATTCGAATAGACATTTACAGAAGTAGTACAATTCGCCTATGTTGTCAGCACTGTTGTTCTAAAAATTAATTTCATGTCTTTATGTTGGTAGAGTAGTTTGGCGCCCTTTCATACATTCACTTTTACTAAGGGAGTTTATATTCTCTTTGTTATGCATATGCAATGAAAAGTGTATTTTGTGTAAATTGCGGCTCTGATAGTGGTTTTATGTTGCTAAAAGACATTACTAAAATTGTTAAAAGTAACACGATATTGTTTTTTATTTTCTTAAAAATCACACCAAATGATGAAAACCATAATAGCGGTAGTTCTATTATAACCTCAAAATCTGATACTTTTTTGAAATATATCTTTTCTGCAGCTGGTCCGCTATAAAATAAGATCATATAGGAATTCCCCAATGATCGAATACAACACACAATTTTCCGATGCTTTTGGTTCCAGGGCGAACAATGTATGGGCGCTAAGCAATGTACAAGAATAAACAAATTTATTAAATATATGATAACTTGAGGTTTTTTATTTATGCCATCTAGCGTCGATTGTATTTACCACCATGAAACTCAATAAGTTTCAGATAGATAAAATGAGATGAATTTTGTGAGCCCTGCATAAGTGACGGAAGCAGCATCTAAGGGCGTTTTTTTCCATTTTGGTTTTTTGGTTTGGTTATGGGTATGTCCATTTGGTTTCCAATCCTATCACCAAATATATGGATTACTGTAAGCTTTCCCTACTGGGTATACAAAATTTCAAAGTACAACAGTGGTCTACTCACAGACTCATGACGATAACTTTAATCATGCTACAAGAACATTTTTAAACAAGTTTAGACTCTTCAGCGCAGTAGTTAAGGCTACACGCCAAGAGTCCGAATTCCGTACGGATCAAGTATCACCACATATCGCCAAGGAACTGGAATTAGAGCATGTGAGGAGTACATTGGAACAGGCGATTGTGGAAATGCGCAGCACACCTCTCGAAAATCGACCACGACTTCCCCGCATAGCCCTAATACGCGGAAACGAGCAGTCGTGAGCAGTCGATGGTCTAAACTCAATTCTGGTGACCCATTTGGAAACCAGCCGGGACCTTTGTGAGACGGACTCAATTCTTTTTGGCGCCGCACTGGCAGTATGCCGTATTATAGGTGCTAAACTTTCCACAGCTGGACAGGCTACTGGACAAAAAACAGACTGGAGAATAAGAATTGAAGAACGTATCGCAAAAGCGAGGGCCCTCATCGGCAGACTGATATGCTTCAGGTCAGGCAATAACAGGCCAAGGATTATGCGCACCGTCAGAATGGCATTTGCTAGGACAAATTTTAGTTTGACCCGGCCGGATATAATGCAAAACTGACCGAGCGCATAGACGACCTGAAACAAAGAATCGCTGCTTGGAGAAAGCGGATTGGGCGATATACCGAGAGGTTGACATGATTTAATGATATTTATGTATATTTATCTTTTCATTTTAATTTATATTTATAAAAACCAACCAGATGAGAAAACTATACAGATACCCCAACAATAATAATATAATAATAATAATATTCCAAGAACATTTTTAAACAAGTTTAGACTCTTCAGCGCAGTAGTTAAGGCTACACGCCAAGAGTCCGAATTCCGTACGGATCAAGTATTTCCATGACCTAAGATTATATGTTAAACTACCTCCACGATGCGGGAAAAGCTCCTATGATTAATAGGATCCTATGATTAATAGGATCCTATGATTAATAGGATATTAAATTTACAGCCTGTATAGGTTTTCCGCTGCTGCGTACAGACCTCGTCTCACTTCGAAGAGGGTTTTAAGACAAAGAAACGTTCGCCGCGCTGCCTCAATGCGTGTTGGCGGACTCCATATGTCTTCGAAATATTTTTTATTTTATTTCTCAGTCATGCTGGTTTTCTCACGATGTTTTCCTTCACCGCCGAGCACGTGGTAAATCAGCACTTAAAATTGCAATTAACGATTTCATTGGTGCCGGCGGGGATCGAACCCGGGTTGTCCACGTACTGCGAAATTTACAACGAGCGCTAAGCCCCTGAGCGTTACCTATGGTAAAGGTAACGTTTATATAAAACTTCTTGATTTTAATTTCATAAAAATGTCTAGATTAAGACTTATTTAGCTCATTCAGCTCATATTACTGTATTATATATGTCGGTTGAAGAGGTTGATCAGCACGGGAGTCATCCTCAGAAAACATAATGTGTGGGCGCAATAGGGTCACGAGCAACAAACAAAGTAATCTAGATCACGTAACTAATTTTATTGGTACAAAACACAACCAGTCGTGTGACGGTTCCTAGCACGCTGTGGTCCGCTCGACCGCTAGCAGCGAAGTGCCCCGCCGGCCCGCGCGATCCTCCCGGCTAGACTCTGTCGAAGGATTGGGTCACAACACTTCCGCCTCGTTGTCAAATCAGCATTCGTAGTTCTCAGACATATAAGTGAAATATAAAGAGAACACTCAACAGTACTGCACGTGGGGTCATCACTAATTGACCGGTAGCGGCCCCCTTTTCTAATTTTTTTTGTTCCTCGCAAACCAGACGCCTCACATTTATAACGCAGAGGTCCACCTGAACAGTGAATTCAAAGAGTATTCTTTGTGCGGATAAAGTATTTAATGGACAAAACTCATTTTTGGTTATTTATTTTATTATATTAACTTCTCCCGCCCCTTTGCTAGCGTGGATTAAGTGTTCTATGTACTGTTAAAAAAAGTAAAATCAACTACACAAGAAAAAAAATTATTTCATCATCGACAGATGTTGCCGTGCTAAAATTTTTTTAAAAGAGTTAGCGGGTATTTCGTACTCTTGTATCGTGGAGGCAGTTTAAAAACACAAATTGTACAACATCCAGACCATGAACAATTACTTGCAGGTCATACAAATATTTGTTCTGTAAGGGATTCGAACCCGCCGCTCTCGGCTTGCAACTCAACTGCTACGGAGCTGCCGTATTTTTTCGCGTTTAATTTATATGAGTTTTTATTCCCGACGTTTGGGTGCTTTCCAGCATCCATAGTCGCGGGTGACTGACGTGATTGACGTCCAGCAGCACCCATATATATTCTATATTGAAATTAGAATATTTTTCACGTCAGTCACTCGTGATCATGGGTGCCGTTAAAACCGAAACGTCGGAAATTAATAATTTGTTAATTAAACGCGATGAAATCTATATCAATAGTTTTATTCAATGGTAATCCATGTACTAATGGCATGTAAGTTAACCCCTCAGCTCAATGTAAGGCAGTTTTTTTCAATATAACAGACACACACGTCATTTTATTTATGGGTATAGATGTATAACTTACTGCTGAGTTAAAAAATGAAGGAAATGATGATAGAAAAAATTTGTACACAAAACACCTCACTTGACTTCAGTTACATCTTACAGATTCGTTAATCTAAGTTGTTCGTGCGCTCCTTCCTGCTATGAGAAAAGTTTCGAGGAGCCATTTCTTTGCAAATTAGTGATCTCTGGGACACTTTACATTTTTGCGCCATTCATGACATTATGAGTGTTAACGTTCAAGCGTTATGAGTAAAGTTTTAACCTTTATTATCGATGTGGCATTAACAACATGGCTGTCGTGCCCTCATTGTAATACACTGACATCAAGCGGTTGTACCTTACGATGTCAAAGAATAATAAATACTAAGTACAAGGTACTTAGGTATAGGTATGTACTACTGATTGTATATATTTATTTAAAAATGAAACATGGAATCCGTCTATAGTTTAATGTCTAATCTCTATTAAACACACGTCGAAATAAAGTATTTTGAAACCGTGAAATAGACCATACAATAAAGGTTTTTTTTTTGGAGTTTATTGGAATTTACTCCTTAATCAAATCTAACGATCGAAAATCTTTTTTGATATATAGCGCACGGTATGATGGTAGTAAATGGATGCATAGTAAAATCAAGCGTTAACATAATTTGAAACACTTAATGGTTTGCCTCTGTGCAAAATACTCGCAGATCTCCTAGCGAGAAATGAATAATGTAATATAAGTCATATAATTTTATGTAATATAATTTACTTCATATATTTTATTAATTTCATATAAATAAATATATCGGTTTATTTATTTACTTTTTTTGTCTATTGTTTTTATACTATTGTTTTTCAGGAGTAAACTCCAGTCACGTGTCGGAGCTGAGACGCACAATTTTTAAAGTATAACTTTATGCAATAAAGTAACATTTTTATCAAAGTATGTTTTACTTAAACCGTTTGGCGGTACAGGACTGTCCATTACGCCATATTGTTCCGAGGGTTTCGTAAGTGTGGACAGAGAGAAGTTGAAACAGGAGATCAGCAGGGCAGCAGCATCCTGCTGATAACGAATCAAAATAATAAAAAACTGCGGTTGCCAACCCGCTTGCCAAGCGTGCTAACTATGGAAAAATTACCTCATGAGACAGTCCATGAGGGAGGTGAAACGAGGCATTCGAGCTTAGTCCTTATGGGTTACATATCATCTGCATTAGGACTCTTAATCAGGGATAAATGTAGATGTCTATTGGGCTTATTATATAGAGACGACGACGCCACTTACCATCAGGTGGATTGTGTGCCCATTTGTCACCCATATTCTATAAAAAAAAAAGTACGAAGAGTCGACCGGGGTGGGACCACGCTCTCTCAGAACACCACTGTAAAGTCCGGAGACCCATTCTAATGGAAATGAAGCAGTCCGTCTTAGTCCTCAGGGGTGACAACGCTTCTGCATTTTAATACATGGTAGAGTCACGCTGCAGCTATATTATGGTTCTAGTTTGTCACCCCACCATTATAATATAAAATAATTTAGTAAATTTCCCATAATACATATTTAGTAATTTCATTCAATTGAAATTTTCAGTTATGATGTTTGTGGTCAGAAAAAGATATCATCCACTACGGTAAAATATATATAACACAATCTGTAAGGCAATAAATAAATGACTGAGGTTTGAACCTGAAAACACGAAACAAGATAGGTACTCGTGATTGGTAAGCATACACAGCTCAAACATGTTGAGTGAAATCTAAAGGTAAATTACTCTGCAATCTCCGAAAGGGTTAATTGACAAACTCGTAAGGTCAGAGAAGGTCTTGAATTAACGTGTTTAATTAATGTTTATAGTATTTCGGAAACCACCAATAGCAAGGTACAATATAAAACTTTGACTGTGATATTGTAGAACTATATTGTCTAACAAGATATACTTAACAAGCATTAGAAGGTGGTAAAGCTCACTGCCTTGAGGATGTGACATTGTATTCAGATGGAAAGATAAACAAATTATTCCGCTCATTTGCTGTACTTTGTTTGAAGGCGTGAAGAACAAAGGAGACTCGCCGAGAACTAGGGGTGTCTGATCATGGAAAGGGCAGGAAAACTCAAAACATGTAACTAAATTCATTATTTTTTTAAAGAAAATCACTTTCTTAATTTGTTATGTGACAGAGGAGCGCCGTACATTATAGTCTGTATTTTAAGGAGTTATTGCTATAATCCTATTAATGAGGGAAAGACTGCAAGCTTATGGTTTTGCTATAATGTATAGAAAACACAAACATTATTCATAAGTATCATCATCATAAACAGCGAGAAAAGTACACTGTTCGAAAAAGGCCTTCTCTATTCCTAGAGAAGATTTGGCTTAGTGATGGCTTGATCATCACTCTTTGCAGGCGGATGGACGGGAGCAGTACCAGACGTGAGCACCTTGTCGCTGCTGCCCGTCGCTGATCTTGGTATAGTACGTCTGACATAAGTGAGATCGTTATACCGTCACCTATAGGAAGCCATAAGGTTAGTCATAGAAAAAGGGGAGCACCCAACTCACCTGATGGTAAGGATCAATCGCGATCGCGTTGCCGACCTTTTAAAAAGGAATAAGCTTGTTTCTTGATGTGTGCACAGTGTGAACGGACACCCGAGGGCCGAAGCGGTATGATGCAGTCTCTAACGAAAGAAAAAGAAATACAAATTAAATAAACAGTAATATCATTTTAAATTATATCCCCAATTAACGCATAACTGTGTCCATTTCTATAAATGAAATGCTGCGTTAGTTCACAGTTCATGAGTTCAACCCCGGTTGATCCCCTTTAACACCATTAATGTTTAATGAAAACACGTATATATATATATATCTTTGTCTTCTTTATCTTTGGTTACGTAGTACTATTATGTATTCTGTGTGTTTTATAGGAGAGGGAGAAAACGAGCATACAGATAACCTAACTGCAACACCAGGGGAATCTTTGAAAAGGAGTAGGCTGTTTTCTTGAAGGTCCTTAAGTCGTATCGGTTCAGAAAAATCTCTTGTGTTTGTCGATTCCACAAGAAAGGTTTAAATCTCTCAGTGGTGGACCGCTAGTCATCCAGACGGTATGGATAGCATAACATCAATTAAATTCGCATTATTAAAGATAACTCAAAACCTACTCGTCAGATCTTGATATTTATACAGGTTTACAAAAGCAGCACCAGCTATCAGACAAAAAAAGAATCACCAAAATCGCTTCACCCGGAGAAAACATATGAGGTAATACACATAGTAACAGGTAACACACCGTAAAAAAAAGATACGTTTTACCATCCGTTAGACAACTTACTTACATACGTGCCAGAAATTTAATTCAATTCCATTTTATTTGTGCCAGAATGTAGTAAAAAGTAATATAAAGTTACAGCCTATATACGTCGCATTGCTGGGCACCGGCCTCCCCTCATTTCTGAGAGGGTTTTAGGGCAAGGAGTGTTCGCCGCGCTGCCCCAGTGCGGGTTGGCGAAATTCACATGTCTTCAAAATATTTTTTTCTTATTCCTCAGACATGCAGGTTTCCTCACGATGTTTTCCTTCACCGCCGAGCACGTGGTAAATCAGCACTTAAAATTGCAATTAACAATTTCATTGGTGCCGGCGGGAATCGAACCCGGGTTACTCGCATTCTGTTATATTTACAGCGAGCGTTAAGCGTAAAAATCAAGTAAGAGTAATTTCTACTCGATTTTTCTCTTGTTGCATCTTGAAATGAAAACTGGTTTCACTCAAAATCAGCGCTGTAGCTAAAGCCTCAGTTTTTACGCTGGGGAACCATTTTGACAACACTTGAATTTAATTAGTTAGAACACACTCGCTGCCGATGACTGGCGGATAATTAATAATTCTTCGCAAAATAATTTATTTACTTACATTGTTTTTCTTGTGGCTCTTTTTACTGCAAACCAATCATTCCATATTAGTCCTTAGTTATTACCAGGTGTACTGTGCACTCGTTTGCCACCTTTATCCTATTAAAAATATTATATTATGTGTCATATTTATTTTACATAATGATTTCTTATATTTACGCGAACACTACGTCATCATGGGTGACCATGGGTGCTGGAAAGCGCCCGAAACGTCGGGAATTAAAAATAATAGTAAAATAAACGCGATAAAATCCGTAAAAATAGTTTTAATCAATATTTATTTTAATTATTTGTTGGTGTTATTTTAGTATTATCCTGTTTTGCATATTTTTATGTGTGTGAATTGTGGTATTTTTTGTAAGTGCTGTCTGTAATAAATAAATTAATGACATAGTTAAGGTCTATTTTTAAGTCTTAACCATTAGGTGCCCTTTGCCTATACTCAGATAATTTCAACAAATGGAATTCTAAGGACAACATCCAACCAAACTTCCTACCGATGTGACCCTCCGGTCGTCAAATATGATTTACGTGAATATTACAAGAATAATAAAAATGTGAAAAAGACATTACTAAAACCAGATTTGCGATTCAAAGACAATATTCCAGATGTAATTTATAGGAAATATGAATTGAATAACAGGGGCTAGTGACATGATTAGAGTTGCAAAAAATGGTATCTGTCTTCTGAGAGCGAAAAGTTTTACCTCTTAAATTTTAATCTTCTTAGAAAAACACTTTTTTGATTTTTTAAATGATGCAAATTTCAATTTATCTTTTTAACTAAAAGTTAAAATCGCGGAGCCAATGTCATCGACTGTATTGGGGTCTCTCGGTAAATATTGTTCCGTGTATCTCGTCTCATTGACGGTACTTAGCTGATGCAGTGACGTCTTATGTTCACGCGAACACTACACATTTAATTTAAATTAGACAGAGGACAGTCGCCTTGTTACCATGGGTGCTGTAAGTACGAAACGTCAGGAATATAAAATAAATTAATATTCGCGAAGAAATACGTAAAAACTAGTTTCATTTAGTTGATAGCTTTTAAATTTGAGAGGTTCATTTTTTAACCCACCAAAAAAAAGAAGAGTGTTACAAGTTATTAAAAATTGTTTTCTGTTTTCAACATATTTTTTATATGCTGATGACTTAAAATTAATGAGAATAATTAAGAGTGATGATGATACTAAATTATTACAAAGTGACATTGATAGACTAATCAAACGGTGCTGCAGCAACAGAATGGACTTAAATACAAGTAAATGTTATCATGTTAAATACTCCAGAAAACAAAATTTAACACATGTAAATTACTTTATTTATAATACTAAAATTATGGAAGTAGAGACCATTCGGGATCTTGGGGTATATTTGATAAAAAATTAACTTTTATACCCCATTTGGATAACATAATTATGAGAGCATCTAAAATGTTGGGTTTTTTCATAAGGAACTCGAAAAATATGCAATTCAAAACCAAAATATTTCTTTACAACAGTCTAGTTCGTAATATTTTAGAATATTGTAGTGTGGTCTGGAGACCACACTATGCTACACATTCATTACGTATCGAACGTGTTCAAAAGCGGTTCCTCTGGCATCAAGCATTTTTTTGTTGGTAAAGCAAAAAAGCTACGGTCCTATAATAATAAATTGCATCATTTTAATTTAGACATAACATAAACACTCACGCCTGCACCTAGATGGGTAGGCAGAGACTACAGACTTCCATTTGGCACGATCCTGACATACCTCTCTCGCCTCTTTCATATCCATACACCTACGCATACATGCTCGTCGGTTAAGGGTACTCCTAATTTGGCCCATTTTAATTTAAAAACCTTAGAAAGTAGCAGAAAGTATAATGATGCAGTTTTTGTACATAAAATATTTAATTCTACATTTAATTGTCCCAGTTTAATGGAACTTTTTAAGTTTCGTGTACCTTCGAGATTACCTCGCAGCTCTATTGCACCACTTAGTTCACCATTAAGAATAACTGTCTAGGGAAAGAATTCTCCTTTTGCCAGGTTCTGCAAAGTTATTAATGGATATAGCGATCAAATCGACATTCACTTTGACTCACTCAAAACATTCTCTAAGTGTCTCCGTTAATGTATAAGTTAATAGCGTAAATTAAAATAGATTTCTTAGTTTTTTTTAGTTTATGCAGCACTAATCTTACTAATAAATATGTATTTAATTTTAGTTGAGGAACAACTTATTGTTTTTTCAGTTTTTTTTTATAAAGTTATATGCATGCGGAGTTTACCTTTAAGTAATTGTAGCACTTGTGTTAATACTTTTAAGTAATTGTATTAATTTGATGTGTTAGTGTTATCAATTGTTGGTAAACCTAATAAAGAGAAAAAAAAGTTTGACCACTATGTGTGTCTGTGGCACCGTAGCTCTGAAACGGGTAAACTAATTTGGGTGCTAAACTAATTTGGATATGTTTTATCAAAATCCGTTCAGCCGATTTAAGATCATCAACTTTTTTGTTTTGGGTATTTTTAAAATGTTCAATTAAAATTATAATGTTCAATTTGTATTAACCTTAATATCTCTTTGCAATTTAATATCTAAACCCATATTAATAACTTCAAGAATATTATATTACTTAATAAGTTAAAGGTGGTAAAAATTACCTTGCGTACATCCGCTTAATAAAATAAAATGGTGTCTTAACTAGTATTAGGAGCACCTCCCGCCCTCTCTCAATTGCGTGCACTATCCCCGTCACCACTAACTCCAGCAACGCTACTCCACGAAAGACACCACCGACGATAATATGACACGTGTTTCGCCTCTACATGAGGCATCCTCAGGTGAAGTAGCTGACTGCTCAGCTACCGCAGAGTTGACCATATTTGTTGATTAAACCAGTAAAGAGCAGCAAGCTACTCGACAATCCCTGAAGGGGTAAGCAAAGTACAAAAATGCTAGAGATTCTGCCTACCTCTGTGGGGATTAGAGGCACGACGAACGTTTAGCTTTTTATTATTATTACTCTGTTTTTATACGACACATCTCGTCAAGTATTCATAAAGACTTATATATAAAATTATATAACTAGTGCGTGGTGCCAGTGATGACTTATGGATCTGACACGTGCTCCTTTACTGCTGACCGTGTGAGGAAGCTCAAGGTCGCTCAGTGAGCTAATCAGAGAGTTTTTCATATTATGTTAAGAGGACACCTTGAAAATGAATCTCAGTTTTGGTGGTTTAGCTTATTCCTTTGTCGGCGAAGCTCACAGATGACTGAGAGAGTGTCGAAATGAAAGTGATACAAGCACTTCATAATATTATACAAATTATAAGATAGCTATACCGAGCATGCGCTCGGAAAAAACTAATTAAGCGCCAAACAACATTTTTTAAACAAAACGTTGTTATGTATTAAAAAAAATGGTTCATCAGAATTTAGATATGATTATTTACTATGTCTTAAAAATACTTCCACGAACTTATTCGTAGGACTATTGTGGTGTCATGAAGAAATGCACCCATTGAAAATTAGAGCCTACTTTGGAATATTTCTTTTTCAAGAAAATAACATGTTATAGTGTTTTCTTTTCATATATATATATTCTTATATTATTTACACATTTATTTTATTATTTATACATTCAAGTTTATATAGTCAAAAATCATATACCAAAAATTTGGTACGTAACCTATAAAACTTAAAAAGATATGTCAAATAGAAAAACCACCAAATTTTTAAACGTTAACTCACCTCTCTAAACTGTGTTGACGCACAACGCAGAACCGGAAATTCTAAAGGTGTTAAGATGTTGAAATTTTATGTTACTTTTATAGACTGCAGCTCCGTGAAATTTAAAAGGAGTGATACATGGTACCTTAATATATGTAATCTATCTTTTCTATATTTTATTTTACGTACTGGCCACAGGCTTTTATTTTGACAGATAGACAGTTGACAGATCAGCTTAACATGTTGCGCCATGGCGCAATTTTGAGTTAACACAATGAGCCGGCGCAGAAAACTGCGCCTGGTTTACTGAATTAACGCAAGTAATTCCGCTGAGTTACCCGTGTCTAATGGAAGCTGTTTACTTACCATCAGTATACTCTTATTAGAATCACCGTATAACAGTGGCTACTGCAGTCCACGGACACCTGCAGCCAACTTTATACCCTATATTCAATAACTCTAAGGACTAAGATGAAATGTCCAACAGCTTGCTCTCTATGACATCATACTTGCTTTCTATGTCCTTCAACATGATGCGCACTTCTATTTAGCGACAAAAGTAGGTAAAATGGTCTGACCCAGACGGACTCTTGAGCAGAAAGGAAGGAATACCACCAATCAAAATATTACCTTTTTATTGTATACTTGTGGTAAATGCAGAATTTAACCCGTATGCCTCATAGTATTAAGAATGAGTAAAAATTAAATGTAATGTAACTCTAAGACTTAGTTTTATTCATAGCTTGTATCCACCGCGAGGTGAATTCTATTTCTCTCTCACTCTCTTTATGTCATCTTCACGTACGAGAGCAGCAAGACACGAGCCCCTCTTGAGATCTCATTAAGGATCGTTTCACACTTCACTGCTCTCCACCCTAAATGTTAAATATTTAATCTCAAAAGGAATTCCAATATTTTAGTGTTTTTTTTTTAATAATAATATCAAGCACAGGGACTTTACTAACACTTAAACTCGAATAAATGATGTTGGTACATATATCCAAAAAGCTTAATATTTTACAATTTTTATGTTTTAATATTGAGTTTACTTTTAATTAAATAATTTTATAATCAAATTTAATATGTCAACAGATATGTTATTCAAGTACTTACTTTTTTTCGTTTATGTTTCTCAGTAAGTAAGTGCATACTCTTTTGGGAAATAAATTTCTTAAACCACAAAAACGATATTTAAAAATATTATGTGAGCGCATAATTTTTTTTTGTTTTTCTTCTTTATTATATTTTCTTTAGTATGTATTTTTTCCTCGGCCAGTAAGTGCGTAAACCTTGTTCTCGGTAAAAGAGGTCTCCTGTTTTCTACACCAAAGGTACTCTACCGTTGTATAAACTGAAATGCATGCTTCACACTCACCATACTAAACACATAAACATTAAGCTGATATCTACGCTAGAATTCTGTTAGAGCGGGGTCACTCCGCGGTCGAGCCGACACATTAGTACTACAACCTTAATAAAGTTCCAGCACGGCTCCTCCACGGATATTATAAATAAGATC
The DNA here is from genome assembly GCA_907164705.1 of Parnassius apollo. Taxonomy (NCBI): domain Eukaryota; kingdom Metazoa; phylum Arthropoda; class Insecta; order Lepidoptera; family Papilionidae; genus Parnassius; species Parnassius apollo. Next base: position 26,119 of record CAJQZP010001698.1, read on the forward strand.
AATACAAGTACCTTTGACGCTGTCGCCTATCATCTAACTGAACATTTTACGTCTGATGTAAACGAGATTGTATACCGCCATCTGTCGGAAAGTAGGAAGTTTTAAGATTTATCAGACAACTCTCATGGTCGTCTCCAATGACATTCACGACGACATAGACGAAATGCGTTGAATGGGACTAAATGATAGATTTTTATCACGCTACTAGAAGAGTAAGGTTTTAATTGTCGTTAGTTTTTACATGTCCTCTCATTTTTATCATCCAATTAAATACGTGGGTAATTTGCTTGACTTTAATTATATTTTACAAAAAAAGAATAAGCTAATTAATGTTTCTAACACAAAGATCAATTAAACTATGACACATAATTCTATTCTTTATATACTTTTGTGGCCGTGGAAGGAAAAGCGCTTCACTTTCACTTGTGGCGCGACAACAGCGCCGCCACACTTTTTATTCAAGCTTGTTAAAACTTTACGTAATGTCATAAAAGGGTGGAATTTTTTTCCTTTAGACCCTAACTACAAATAAATAATTATAACTTTTAACAAAAGTAAAAACCGACTTCAAATTGCTCAGAAGGAAGTTTTTTTAATGTTATCATTAGAGGTGGAATTTTTTCTCCAAATTTTTTATAGGATACGGATGACATACTGCACAGTCCACCTGATAGTAAGTGGTTTCTGTGGCCCATAGACATCTACATATATCTTTGATTAAGAACCAAACTGCAGATGTGCTGTCACCCGTGAGGACTAAGATAGAATGTCTCGTTTCCAGTAAAAAGGGTCTCCGGTTCTTTACTCTCATCATCCTAAAAACAGCAGCATTAAGCTGCTATTTGACGCCGATATCTTGCCAGAGCGTGGTCCTTCCCGGTATGAGCCGACCCATTCCAAAGCCCTGTGGCGCAAGGTCTCAAAGAGTCGGAGCTAGCTCTTGAACTACGTAAATTTAGAGAAGAACTGCGAGAAACCAGGGAAGAATTTAGATCTTTCCGACAGGAGATGTTTGCGCGACGAGCAAAGTAGGCTAGCGAAGCCCCGTCCCATAGTCGTGCGGCTGGCGCGCAGGCACACGCGGGACACTCTGCTGCGGGCCGCGCGCGTGCGCCGCTCCTTAACTACCGAAGGTCTGGGTCTCCGCTCCGAAAATACACGAGCCTTCTATATAAACGAACGGCTTACTAAATTGAACCGCAATGTGTTTTTTAGAACTAAGGAATTCGCTCGGCGTTTTGATTGGCGCTACGTATGGTCGAAAGAGGGAAAAATTTATACTCGTCGAGAACACGGAACAACGTCTTATCGCATAAAAAGTGAAGTAGATCTCGAGAGGGTTTTTTGGAACAAATTCAGTTGGGGCTATCGGAAGCAATGGAAAAAAAATATAAAAGTTATAATTATCTGAATTTTTTTTTTAATATTATCTTGTTCTGCTATTGCTCATTTTTATGTAAGTCGTTGATAATTGTGTTTGTATTTTTATTTAAGAACTATTTTTGGATTCTATTTCTGTCAAATGAAATATACTATGCCTATACTCGTATGTGGAATAATAATATATCCTGGTTAGTTCCGGCACAAAGGGGATCGCCCATTTTCGGCCATGGAACGCCCAACAATGTGCATTTGTTAAAAAAATATATCTTTATTTATGATTATTAATCGCAGTATTCATTTATCCTAAAACAATGGGAATATTTTCGCACAAATTAAAAGTACCGAAAAGATAAGATTAAAATTAGGTAAATCATTAATTCATTAGTTTGTGAATAAAATAAAAAGTGTTGCCAATCCAATTCTCATTAAAAAAATCGATTCCCCTTTTCCATCGATTACTTATGGTGTCATTATTACAATTCTTATATAATTTTTCGATAATTATTACGATGTTATGATATAGGTTTAAAATAACCGTTGACAATGCATATTTATCCAAAGCAGCCGCTACGCAACCGTTATTAACCAGTTGTTTATCCGACTACAGACGAAAAAGGATTGTTATGTTTTTACTGTGTGTGCGGGTTAGGCTATGTTGAATCGTTTTTTGCTATGGTGGTTAAAAACGTAGGATGCATTTTATTATTGAGGGCGCTACTATCAAAGAATATTTTTTTCGCTAAACTCGTAAAGTACTTGACCAACTTTGAGAATTCTTTCACCACTAGATTGTTATGAGACTGAGCCGTGGTAGCTCAGTGGTTAACGCTCGCTGTAAATGTAACAGAACGCGAGTGACCCGGGTTCGATCCCGCCGGCACCAATGAAATTGTTAATTGCAATTTTAAGTGCTGATTTACCATGTGCTCGGCGGTGAAGGAAAACATCGTAGGGAAACCTGCATGTCTGAGGAATAAGAGAAAAAATAATAATTCGAAGACATGTGAAGTTCGTCTACACGCATTTGGGCAGCGCGGCGGGCACTTCCTTGCCCTAAACCCTCTCAGAAATGAGGGGAGGCCTGAGCCCAGCAGTGGGACGTATATAGGCTGTAACTTTATTTTACTTTTACATTGCTAATGAGGGCGTTAGCTGTGTGATACATTTATGTTATTACAATAATTAATTGTGAGATTAATATTTTCTAAATTAATAAAACTAAATACCTACCTAAGATGTTCAAATCCAATTATTATTTTTACAATTTAAGAATCGTATTTACACACTTTACTTACTCAGATTGATTATTATAGATAAAGAGGTAATAAATCTAAAGTAAAAGAGCTCCGCTTAAACGAAAAAAGAAAAACTATTTATTAAGGGGAAATATAACCTCAAATGGCTTAGCAAGATCCTCCGTTATGCCGAAAGTATTGCAGCATTAATTTTGAAATAAATATATGGTAAAGTTGAGGATTAATGTTAAGGTTTATGTTAGACGAAAACACGATTCCGTAAAATTTTCTCGATAGAAAAAAATCCAAAGTTACCTCCAAACTGAACAATAAACCGCTGTTATTCATAAAATACTTTAAATAAGATCATGAAACTTTGCATACTAACTGAACTAACCATAAAGCAGTGCTTATGTTATTTACTTTTGTTAAAATATCATTATTTTCACTGTAAAAAAGAAATTACCTTAACTATCGGCGCGTAAGCTTGGTTCCTGCGGAGCGACGACAGAACCAAGCTTACGCGCCGATAGTTTAGGTAATTTCTTTAAGGCATAACGGAGGATCTTGCTAAGCCATTTGAGGTTATATTTCCCCTTAAAATAAAACAAAGTTGAAAAAAGTGGTTCAGTGCGAGTTGGACTCGCAGGCCCATGAAGAGTTCTGTAGTAACAAGCATATATTTTAAATGGAGTCAAAATACCACTATCATTATCGCCAGCAACAAATTATTTTGTTTTTCATAGTGTTTGTATAAATAACAAAGTTGTTTTTGCGATTATTTAAAATGTGCTACTTGTGTCTAAAAAAAGGATTATTATACATTATAGGGGTTTCTGTGGTTTATTCATTACCAAAGAGAAATAACTTATTGCACAAAATGGGTTTTTATCCATTTCAAGTCATCAAAAGCGGTAGTCAACCGTTAAAAACTAAAACAACCGTTGTTATAGGCTCGGTTGAATTCATTGACAACCTTCACATTTATAGTTATGATAATTAAACAAGCGAATTACTAGCTGATTTACCAAGAATTCTTTAGAGTATAACAAAACGCTACTGCACAAGTTAACTGTTATTCTTATCTGTTTTTAACATAACATTTAAAATGGAGTCGCTCGCGTCCGTAGGCTTCGACCACCTAACCTTAGGCCCACCCTACACGTGTCCCCCGGGTGGTGCTAAACGAGCGACAAAGCCGATAAAATAGATTCGGCTCCTCGCCGTATGGTAGCGACGTAAAATCTACCACCAACCCTTGTTCGCACCATGACTCAAGAAATAAAAGAAATGGCCCCGAGTTCCCGGCGCGCCCTTTAAATGGGGCAGGGGTGCGAAGAATCTCCGGGAGAAAAACCGGCGACGAGGTTTGCCACCCGTCACGTTCTGTCTCCCGGAGGGGCGAAAAAGTGGATTGCGGAAACCCGTCTGGCTACGCTGAATGTATGTGGAGGAATGAATGATAAGATGGATGAAGTATGCGAAATGATGAATGACAGAGGAATAGATGTGTTATGTGTGAATGAGACGAAATGAAAGGGAAAGGATGCCACTGCACATGGCACATATACCGCGTATTGGTCTGGTGTAGGCGAGACCGAACGGGCATGCCAGGGAGTCAGTTTCATCCTTTCAGAAAGAATGGGTCAATGTGTGAAAGAGTATGAATGTGTAAGCCCAAGACTGCTATGGATACGAATGAAAGTGGGCTTAAAGAAACTGTTATGGTGTACCTGCTAGGGGTGTACGCCCCAGACATGTCTAAGCCCACTTACACCCGAGAGCAGTTTTGGGACATGGTAAGGATGGTGTTGACAAAATGTAAGGAAAATGAAAATATTATTATGTTAGGAGACTTTAATGGAAGGGTTGGGGTGAAGAGGTCTGGTTATGAAAGGATATTGGGAACGTTTGGTGATGAAAGTATAAATGAGAATGGTGAAGACCTCCTCACCGTATGTGCGGAAAAGAATCTTTTTGTGACGAATACTTTTTTTCGTCATAAGAAGATTCACATGTATACATGGGAAAGAGGTGAGGATAGAAGCATGATAGATTTCGTAATTGTGGATGAAAGAATGAGGAGCGCAGTCGTAGATACAAGGGTTTACCGGGGGTCCAACGTAGGGACGGATCATTACTTGGTCTTATGTCGAATTAATGGTCTTTTCAAGCGTTGGCGGCATCGGACATCTGTATCTACCACTGCGTTACAGCGTATAAGAATAGAGAAGTTACAAGATGAAGATGTGATAGAGAAGTATAAATGTAGACTGAGAGAAAATATTAGATGTTTGAATGAGTTGTGTATGAATGATTTAGACTTGAATACTGTGTGGGATAATATTAAGAAAGGTTTGGTGGATACCGCCACCGAAGTATGCGGTGTAAGTAAGAGAACAAATGAAAGGAAAAGTAATACGTTATGGTGGGATGATGAGGTACGGGTGGAAGTTGAATCAAAGAAGAAAGCATGGTTAGATTTACTAGCAACCAAGGCTGATAATTCTTCTGGTATGAATGATGAGATTGAAAGAAAAAAGGCAGAATTTCGTCGTCTAAATAAGAGAGTAAAAGAAGTTGTTGAAAGGAAAAAGAAAGAAAGATCGGATAAGAATGATAGAAGGATATCTGATAATTTCCAGGCTAACATAAAAATGTTCTGGAAACTCGTAAGAACTGCCAGGGGAAATACAAAACAGCCTATAATAAATGCTATAAGAGACGAGAATGGATGTATTCTGAATGATGAAGTTTCGAATTTAAACAGATGGAAGGAATACTTTGAAAGCGTGTTTATGAGTGAAGAGTCGTATGAATTAAATGAACTAGAAATTCCGAAAGAAGTGGAAAGGGGTATGGAGATAAGTGTAGATGAAATAATGAAAGCAATGAAAGGCATGAAAGCAGGTAAGGCAGCTGGATATGATAGAGTATCACTCGAGATGCTAAGGGCTGGAGAGGGAGTGGTGGCAGGCCTGCTGTACACCTTGTTTAATTTATGTTGCGAATTAAAACGGGTACCGGATGACTGGTGTAAAGCAGTTACAGTACCAATATATAAAGGAAAAGGGTCACAGCAGGACTGCAAAAACTACCGCGGTATCAGCTTGCTTAGTATTGTGGGTAAACTGTATGCTAAGGTGTTAATTGAAACAGTTATGAAAGAAACTGATGGAAAAATTTGGGATGTGCAAGCGGGTTTTAGAAAGGGAATGGGGTGTACAGATCAAGTCTTTTCCATGCGCATGATTGCGGAGAAGTTTTTGGCCAAAAACCAGAAAGTTTTTTGTGCGTTCATGGACTTGGAAAAGGCTTATGACAGGGTGGACAGGAATGTGTTATGGCAAACACTGAACTCATATGGGTTGAGCGCTGGTTTGATACAGGCATTAAGGTATCTTTATAGGGACTCTAGTGCTTGTGTCAGGATCAATGGGGTCTACTCGGACTGGTTTGGCATCCAAAAAGGTGTCAGACAGGGCTGTGTGGCTTCCCCTTGGCTGTTCAACCTATTTATGGACCGGTGTTTGCAAACTTTGAAAGATGAAGAATGTGGGTTAAGAATGGGCGAGTTAACCGTCAAATGCCTTTTGTATGCCGATGATCAAGTCATACTTGCGTCATCGGCGGCAGAGTTGCAAATGATGGTTACATTAATGAACAGGGAATTAAAAGAAAGGGGAATGAAAGTGAACGCAAGTAAGACGAAAGTGATGGTTTTTGAAAGAGAAGAAAGCAAAACGGTATGTGAAATAAGAATAGAAGGAGAGTTGATTGAGCAAGTGGATGAGTTTGTGTATTTGGGATGTGTATTTAGCAGGGATGGTAGATATGATAGGGATATAGAACGACGAGTAAATGCAGGGAATAGAGTGAATGGGGCACTACACTCTATTATGAAGAACCAGAATTTGTCAAAACAGGCACGTATGGTAATTCATAATGCTGTGTTAGTCCCTACTTTAATGTATGGTAGTGAAAGCTGGGTGTGGCAGAAGAAGCACGAAAGTAAAATAAATGCTGTAGAAATGCGGTCTTTAAGGAATATGCTAGGGTGTAATCTGAATGACAGGGTGAGAAATTGCGTGATAAGAGATAAATGTGGTATGCAAGATGATGTTGTGACCAGGATTAAGAAAGGAATGCTTCGGTGGTTTGGTCACGTAGAAAGAATGAATGAGGAAAGAGTGACAAAGCAAATTTATATGGCAGATGTGAATGGCCGAGTCGGGAAGGGACGCCCAAGGAAAAAGTTTATCGACCAAATTGGCGATATTTTGAAAATGGGCCACGTTAGAAGTACCCTTAACCGACGAGCATGTATGCGTAGATATATGGATGTAAAGGAGGCGAAAGAGGTATGTCAGGATCGTGCCAAATGGAAGTCCGTAGTCTCTGCCTACCCCTCTGGGTGACAGGCGTGAGTGTTTTTTTTATTATTTATTTAAAATGGAATCATGTTATGATAATTCAAGAAGTTAATTTCTAGCCGATTTACCACGAGTTCTCTAAAGCATAACAAAACAATACAGCACAAGCTAACTGTTCCTAAAAATACATTTGAAATAGAATTTCAATAAATAAAGGAAATTATATTTTAAAAAAAGCGTGCAGAACTTAAAACGCGTCAAAGATTATTCTTTTCATGATATTATTAATCGAATAAAAATCGATATCGTTTCATAGATTTTATGACAGTTAAGTGGCAACATCGAATCTGACATGTAGGCCCCTGTCACTGTTATGTCACAAGAATTTAATTGCGTGTTATTTTGTTTTGTTGGAAAATGCAATTGTTGATCTCTCAACAATTGGTTCGAACACAGCAGGTAAATAGTTGGTACATATCACGAAGTGGCATGTTTTCCTCTAAGAAATGCTATATAACTGAGTTTACTTGAATAATATCAATATAATAATTGTAGCTTCTTTATTAGGGTTCGAGACAGTGACGACTCGCAAAATGCACCAATAGTTCGTCTTGAACATGTATACATCAGCTGTGGCACTGACACTTATAAGAATAAAATCACACACATTGTTTGGGTTCGATTCTCCACGTGAGGAACAATTTGTGCCACGTGAGTTAAGATAAGGTAAGATGTTTAGCATTTTTCAATATATTAAATGTGATCCTCATATCTGATAATTATACATGTTTTTACACTGATTGTATATCAACTCAAGAACTTGTTTTATTTTTTCACATCTGCACTAGCTATATCTGACAAACATACTAGCTTATTTATGAGATTGACCATTTTTATCAACTACCAAGAAAGGAGACAGTTGATTTTTCATTGTTTTTGGACTGCTGGTAGTCTGTCAGGCCTTAATTGTTAAATAATATAGGGCATTAAATCCGTCCTTGTCCAGTAACATTTAACTTGATAAATATTTTATTTATATTTGAGTTTGAAATAAACAAATCTATTTTATTTTTTCACTTTGACTTCATTTTTTGTATTTTACATTATTTCAGTTGCCGTTGTCATGCCGTGTATATCATAATTGCTGGCAATGAACTGATAGAACAGCATCACGTTCAACTGCAGAATGGGAACCATCTGAATCATCTAGTCCGTCCTTGTTGCAATCTGAAGTGAGTAATGTATTGCACCCAGAACAACAAAGCTTAGATCATACATCACACAGTGTACTGCTAACTAATTATTTAAAAGCACAATGTTTTTTACCTGGTTGTAACACTTCCATCAGCACTGCGAGTATGTCTCTTTTGTGATTAACTATATTTTGCGATAACAAACATACATAGTGACAATTACTATGTATGTGTGTTATACGTGGTAGAGCCATGCTGCACTTATATTAGAAGTATAGTTGTAGCATGAATGGGTCAGCACGACCGGGGAAGGACCACACTCTCACAGAATACCAGCGTGAAATAGTAGCTTAATGCTGCTGTGTTTTGTATGGTGAGTGTAGACAACCGGAGACCCTTTTTTACTGGAAACGAGAAAATGATCTTAGTCCTCACGGGTGACAACGCATCTGCATTTTGATTTGTAATCGAGGATAGATGTGGATGTCTAAGGGTTGCAGGAATGTCTCCAGCAGATGGTGAATCTCAGTTAATGACAAGATATGCCAATAAATCCAGAGCTGTGACTATGTGTCGATATGGGTAGTAGAGGTGGTAAATGACATTTTAAAAACTGAATTTAAAATATTTTATCAAAATTACTTTAACAGGGCTTCTACACATTTGATGATAGACTGCTGTGGCTGCTGCTATAATTAGTAAATTCCACACAAAAATAAGGGACAGGGATGATGCGGCTCAAATACTTGAAATTGTTCACCAAAATATGGAGACAAATAATGATTTGTCTGAGTATGCTAGGGAAAACCATCTAAATAGAGCTAGGGCAAGCAGACTTTAGAAATATAAATGTTAGGGAATTTCCTGTTTTAACTTACAGCGACTTAATATTAATTGCTTGTGTCACATACCAATTAAAGCAAGCTCGCTACTATTATGGTGAGCATATAAGATTTAATGGTTGCTACCGGATAGAACTCTGTAATAACTAGAGGAGCAGCATTATGGAAGGAATAAACTTAAGCCCTAGCTGATCTTTACTTAGGGCTAGAATTGCAAGTCATCACCATTAGTCGTAAAGTGTATTTTATATATATTTTAATTAGTGGCAACGGTTCTGGTAGAAGTGCAATTAAAAAGTACTGTCGGCCGTCGAACTGTTGGATGCTGTGCCCATGTTATGACAGTAATATGGTATTTGGGTTGGCACGGCATCAGACTAATATTTTGCTTCCTGCTCAGTTCCTGAATGATGTATTGATGTGTAAATTAGAGGCAAATAATTCCTTAGCTTTCCTAGATGCGTTAGTCATCCAAAATTCTAACAACACCATAGGTCACACTGTGTATAGAAAACAATGAATCTCACCATCATCCTTCACAGTTAGTTACCGTGAGCAAATCTTTGTTACAGAGAGCACAAGGGATCTGTGGCAGCAAACATCTGGCTGTCGAGCTTCAGCACGTCAAGCAGGTTCTGCACGTCAACAAGCTTCGGGCCCGCGCTTACGTCACAGTGACCGAGTGAAGCCGGCCACAGTAAAGCATGTGCAGTAGTAGCATTTGTCAGGGGTGTCACAGACAAGATTGGCTACATCTTGAAGCGTGACGTCGCTGACGTGAAGCATCAAAGTTCAGGGAAGTTTGCAGTTTGTGATCATATTCTGGACGGCCCCAACTAGCTAGACATCAAAAAAAGATTTGATAGACCACAAATCCTCTAAAAGGACGATACATGAGACTATTGAAATAAAAAAATTCTTTATTCAATAGAGAAGGAGGCTTGGTACTACCACCTGCTTAGGACCCTGTAATTAATGAAATTAAAATTAAACCCAAGCATACCACTGCAAGACTTCAAGACACAGTAAGTTCATTCTGTAGATCGGACCATAAATAAAAATTTAAAATCTGAAGGTACTCCGGGTTAACACTGACATTGGGACGTCAGTCACCTCAGTCTGCCGTAACCATGGGTGCTGCAAAGCACCCGAAACGTCTGGAATTAAAAATCAAAGAAATAAAACGCGATAAAATCGATAAAAATAGTTGTTAAAAAACTGCATTTGTGAAAATAAAAACTTCTATATTTTCAAAACCCCGATGTTTTTTAAAGCAATTCCTTTACCATTTCATTGTATTAATTGCATATTATCATATCTATATGCTTTTATATGTGGGCACTCATGGCCGAAGTGTCTATGAAGAGTGGGCATTCCCCTTTCTAACATCAATGTATTGAAAAGACTCACTAGCGTTTTGTCTTTAAGTTCTGCAATACATACATACAATAATTACTATACGAGTACATTAAGGTACAAGAAAATTTACTCAATGGATAACTATTTAAAAATTTGTGATATCCCCATAAATATTATTTATTCTATCAAATCACATAAAATTAATTTTGTCTGTACAAGAAGTAAACTAAAGTAAAATTTTGCGTCGGAACCTATTATGTCAAATAAATATGTATATCTAAAGTTCGTTTATGGCTTCTAAAAGTAACGTAAAAGTTGGTCTTTTAAATGCAGGGTCCCTTGAAACGCGGCACGATGAATTTATTGTCGCAATGCAACGGCATAGTGTCGATATCATGGCCATCAATGAGACGTGGCTGCCGGGAGGACGAAAAGGGGCGCGCGGACGCGGTGCCCGGCTTCCGGCTGCGGCACGTGCCGCGTCCGCCCGATGTGCGCTCGCGCGGCGGCGGCGTCGGCTTCTATGTGAAGCGAGGCGTCGGCGTCCGCGAGCTGCCCCCCCCCCGCCCCGCTAGTAGAACAAATGCGGATCTCGACCTCTAGCGGCGGAAAGCAACTCGTTATCGGTACCGCGTATAGACCGCCGTGGCTGAATGTCGATACATTCATAGACGCGCTTACCGTTACTATGGGGACTTTTTCATGGAGCCAAAACTTACTTCTTCTCGGTGATTTTAATATTAATATGTTAAATATGACGCATAATACCACTATAAAGCTAAATAATTTTCTTACTTGCTTCAAATTGAAACAGCATGTAACTAAGCCAACCCACTTCACGGAATATAGCGAGACTTTAATTGACGTAATATGTACCGACATAAATGTAAACGCAGTTACTGTAGAACTTATACGTGAATTAAGTAGTTATGCTTTTATTACATGTCAAATTGATATGAGTAAAAAAAAGCCGGCACCAGTAACAATAATGAGTAGGAGAATTTCTGACATAGACGAGGGAGACTTTCATAAGGACCTTACATCAATAAATTGGAAAGAAATTGAGAGTATCGCGGATGTAAATAATCAGGTAGTGCTATTTAACACAGCCATACTTACACTATTTGAAATTCACGCGCCTCTTAGAAAAAAATTATTAAAAATCAGCAATTCCCGTGGCTAACCTTTAATATAAAATTGATGATGAAAAAACGAGATGACGCATACATTAAAATGAGAAAAAAGTAAAAACGACATACATATTAAATACTATAAAGATCTAAAAATTTACGTCAATAACGCAATATATAGAGAAAAACAAGCCTACTATAATTTTTATGTTAATCGTAATATAAATAATCCTATTTCAATGTGGAAACATATAAAGTCCAATGTTAAGATAAAACCAAAACACAATATCCCGATAGACTTGTTTAATGATCCAAATAAAATAAACGACTATTTTTTAAACGTGCCTGGAAATAGAAACGTCTCGTTGTCATATTTAACGTACTTTGAGTTCCACTGCTGCGTTAATGACATATTTGAGATAAAGGAGGTAGATGAACTAGAGGTACTAAAATTCATTAAAAGTTTAAAATCTAAAGCCATAGGCATTGATGGGATTTCTCTCGATATGATCCGTATGACCCTCCCGAAAACACTATCAACTATTACTGCTATGGTGAACAAATCCATTAACTCTAAAACCTATCCGACATTATGGCAACATGCGTTAGTCAAACCCATACCTAAGAACTCAAATCCATTGTCTGAAAAAGACCTTCGGCCCATCAGTATTCTCCCCTGTGTCTCTAAAATTATTGAAAAAATTGTCGCAGAACAGCTAAACATGTATTTAGATAGAAAAAAAATTCTACCGGAAATGCAGTCGGGATTTCGTAAGAACCATAGCACCATGACGGCCCTAGCCCAACTTACTGACGATGTACTAACCGCTCAAGATGAAGGAAAAGGCACAATACTAGTATTACTAGATTTTTCTCGTGCATTTGACTGTATAAATGTTTCCCTTCTCTTATCAAAGCTTCATTACTATGGATTCAGTAGCAGCGCAGTACAAACAAACTGTAGAACTGAGCGATGACCGAGGAACATTAATACATCATCATCATTACAGCCCTTCACAAGTCCACTGCTGAACATAGGCCTCCCCCAAGTAATGCCACAAAGCACGGTCCTGAGCCACCTGCATCCATCGACTTCCTGCATGTCTTACCAGGTCGTCACTCCATCTAGTGGGGGGTCGCCCTACTCTACGCCTACCGGTACGAGGCTGCCACTCGAGAACCTTTCTTCCCCATCGGTTATCGGTTCTTCGAGCTATATGGCCGGCCCATTGCCACTTCAGCTTACTAATCCGTTGGGCTATGTCGGTCACTCTGGTTTTACTGCGGATATCCTCATTTCTGAGTCTATCACGCAGAGAAACTCCAAGCATAGCCCTCTCCATAGCTCGCTGAGCGACCTTAAGCGTCCTCATACGGCCAGCAGTGAAGGACCACGTCTCAGATCCGTAAGTCATCACTGGCAACACGCACTGGTTGTACAATCTAGTTTTTAGAGATTGAGGTATACCTGACGAAAAGATATGTTGTAATTTCCCGAACGCTGCCCAGCCGAGTTGAATCCGTCGATTGACTTCTCGGTCGAAGTTGGACTTACCTAGTCGGACTATTTGTCCCAGGTAAACGTACTCGTCAACAACTTCGAGCATAGTGCTCCCAACAACTACCGGCATAGGTGTGACATGGATATTAAACATGATCTTTGTTTTGTCCATGTTCATCTTAAGACCTATCCGTTGGGAGGCACTATTGAGGTCATTGAGCATAATGCTTAAGTCCTCCAGCGATTCTGCCATAATGACTATATCGTCGGCAAATCGAAGGTGAGTGATGTACTCGCCATTGATGTTAATACCGTATCCTTTCCAGTCCAGTAGCTTGAAAACGTCTTCCAACGCAGCGGTGAAAAGTTTCGGGGATATAACATCACCCTGTCTTACACCTCTCTGCAGTTGGATAGGTTTCGAACTCTGGTTCTGTACTCGGATAGCCATCGTAGCCCTACTGTACAAACACTTCAGCACTTCGATGTACCGACAGTCAACTTGGCACCGCTGAAGGGACTGTAGCACCGCCCAAATTTCGACGGAATCAAAGGCTTTCTCATAGTCCACATATGCCAGGCAAAGTGGCAGATTGTACTCTTCGGTCTTCTGTACAATCTGCCGCAGGGTATGTATGTGGTCTATGGTACTGAAGCCTTTTCGGAAACCGGCTTGTTCGGGAGGCTGGAAGTCGTCGAGTCTGCGTGCGAGACGATTCGTAATGACTCTCGAAAATAGCATGTAGACGCGGCTCAGAAGGGAAATCGGTCTGTAGTTCTTCAAGAGAGCGTTGTCGCCTTTCTTAAAGAACAAAACCACCGCGCTTCTGCTCCACGCCTCGGGAGTAGTGCCACCATGGAGGACGGAATTGAAGAGCTTCCGAAGGACTTCAAGTACCGGTTTTCCACCCGCTTTCAGAAGCTCTGCTGTAATTCCATCCTCGCCCGGGGCCTTGCCGTTTTTAAGGTGGTGGAGAGCCATTCTAATCTCGCTCAGACTGACGTCCGGGATATCATCGGAATAGTGTCGGATAAGACTTGCTCTTGGATCGTTACTCACACTTGCGTGTGGCTCCAACGATGATGTGTACAGCTGCCCATAGAACCTCTCAATCTCACTCAAAATCTCAGGTGTCCCGGAAACGATGTTGCCACACTCAGTCTTCAGCTTTGACAGTTGGCTCTTTCTGGCAGACAGATCTCTCGGCAAAGACTTTGGAGCCCTGGTTCCGCTCGATCGCTTCTTTAATACGAGAGGTATTAAAGTTGCGTAAGTCTCGCCGCATGCATTTGGAGATCTGTCTGTTCAGTTGCCTGTATGCTGTCAAATCTGTTGACGATTGCAGCCTCATCTCCCGTCTAACAGCCATGAGATTAAGAGTGTGATCGGAGAGTTTTTGTGTTCTTCTGCGGCGGGTCTTGCAGAACTTAGCTCCGACCGCATGGACAGTTTCCACGAGCTTGTCGTTCATATCGTCCACTGCATTGCAATCTTCTAGGCACTGGAAGCGGTTACGTAACTCGAGCTGAAAGGTTTCGGGATTCTGGATTAGAGCACGAGGGGGACGGAGCGTTGACTTCATTAGACGAGACCTCTCCAACTTAACGTTTAGGTTCAGTGTGCCTCTAACCATTCGGTGATCGCTGCCAGTTTTCACCCTTGCGATCACTGAGACATCACTGAACAGTTGGCGTCTGGTCGTCATAATGAAGTCAATCTCATTTTTTGTCGAACGGTCGGGGCTCGACCAGGTCCACTTCCTGTGGGGCCGCTTCTGGAAGAAAGAGTTCATCATAAAGAGTCCCTCTTTCTCCATAAAGTCGGCCAGCTGCTGGCCCCTTCGGTTCCGTTGCCCTACTCCAAATTTCCCTACCTTCAGCTCACCGCTTTCTCTTGTGCCTAGTTTTGCGTTGAAGTCTCCCATCAACACCGTGTAGTGGGTTTTGGAGGAATGTATGGCTCTGGAAATATCCTCATACATTTCCTCCACCTCCTCATCGGGATGTGCCGAGGTTGGTGCGTAAACCTGAGTGACCTTCAGCGAATACCGTTTGGTGATTCTGAGTATCAGGTACGCGACCCTCGTCGACACACTCCCAATCTTTACAACGTTGTTGACGAGAGACTTGTGGACGATAAATCCGACACCTCCTTGGGACAGATGGTCGCCCTCCCGGTGATAGAACAAGTTGCCGGACTCGAGGATTGCCGTGTCCTCCCCCTCTCTTCGGACCTCGGATAATCCAATAATATGCCAGCGCAACTTGTCTACCTCTTCTTCCAGCTCTAGTATCTTCTCGTCAGTCCTCAGGGTGCGTGCGTTATATGTTGCCAGGTCGAGTCGTCGTAGGTGGCAACCGAACCTCCACCGGAGATTCTTAGCCACCCCCTGCCCCGCCATTACCATGGTCGCCACCGTAGCCAGGAATAGCGGGGCCGCCGGGGACTGGGGGCCGTCTGTTTGTGTATTTATTCATTGGGGGGTATTTGCCATAGTTGCCACGCTTGGCGAGCGGGTTGGCAACCGCAGTTTTTTATTACGTCACAGTTGTTATCAGGAAGATGCTGCTGCCCATCTCCTGCCTGTCTCCCTCTGTCGCCTTTTACGACACCCACGGGAAGATATGGGGTAGTGGATATTCTCAACCGCCACTACACGCCACGGAACATTAATACGTTCGCAATCAAAAAAAAATCAAAGCCGGTGCGCCCCAGGGATCGAACCTGGCTCCAATATTGTTTTCAATTTACAGTGCCGACTTAGTAAAAAACATTAAGCACTATAAATTTCATTTATACGCAGATGATTTGCAAGTCTATATGTCATGTAATCCGCGTGATACTCAAGAAGTCGTTAATAAAATCAATGAAGACCTCGAAAGTATAGCCGCGTGGTGCGACTCAAACTGCCTTGTACTAAACGGAACTAAATCTAAACTACTAATTATGGGTTCTAAAAATCAAATAAAAAATATATCAGAAGAATTTGGATGCATGCCCCATGCATCCAAATTCGAGGGGAAATCGTAGAACGTGTAAATGAGATTCGCAATCTGGGCTTGCTAATGGATGACAAACTACGGTTTGAGAACCACATACTAAGTATTAGCAGAAACTGCTTTTATAGACTTAAAGTTCTTTATCAAATAAGGGAGTTTTTAAATTCGGATATTCGGGTAAAATTGTGTGACACACTTGTCCTTTCGAAATTTAATTATATGGACATTGTATATGGCCCGAGACTTTTAGCGCGGTCGCGCCGTCTAGTGCAACGTGTTCAAAATGCATGTGCAAGATTTAGTTTTACAATACGGCCCCGCACGCACGTCACCCCTTACATTAACAATGCCAAAATGTTAAAAATGGAATATCGCCGAAAACTGCACATGGCAACTCTCCTATTCGGGGTATTAAAAAATAAAACACCTCCTTATCTTGCTGACAAACTCATATGGTCACGTGATGTAAAAACTTATAATACGCGCATCAGAGGTAATACTCTCGTCGTGCCTCGTCACCGCACTCACGCTTTCCGAGGAAGTTTCAAATACGCCGCCTCCAAGTGCTGGAACGATATACCGCCTCCTTTGCGAAATCTGAAAGCAGTACAAACATTTAAAAATAAATATAGAACACAATTACTGCAAAGTCAGATTGACTTTGATCAAAGTTTATAACGCTTTGCACGATTACGTACCTCATCGTCGTAGATTATCAACAACTGAGCATTAAAATCGTCCTCTTGAATGCGGCTTTTGTCTTCTTATGTACCTACTTTTATATTCTTCAATAATTACATAGTGTAGTATATAGCCCTATATAGTATTTTAATAATCTCCCCCTTTTGTAGTGTTCGTATAGACCTTCTAAGAGCATCTGAAAGCAACATAAACGGGACGTGCTGTGTCGAAGTGGCATTCGACCTCGAACGCTACTCTCTCCCTCTCACTTAAAATAGTTACTGTCTCTTTCCCCCTTGTTGCGCATAATTCTGTCATCATAATTCTGTTAAAGCATAATAAAATAAGTATACATATAGCACTGATTTCGGTAAGTCACTGGCTGGACACACTGAAAATCAGCGCCATGGAAAAAAAATTCATGGCATTATGCTGAGTGTGCTCCTGTTCCCAGATGACGCCTTGACACATACTAGTATAGGTATTGTATAGTTTGTAATATGTAGTATATTGTAATTTGTATTGTATAGCCAATATTATTTGTAAATTATGTGTTTTTTTTATGTTATCTGTGATGGCGTCATTTTGGAGAATAAACCTTGCTTTCTTTCTTTCTTTCTTTCTTTCTTCATTCGTGCTATAACCACCATATAGCTGCAGCGTGGCTCTACCTCGTATTAGATTTTGATGGAATACTTTACAACTTGTAATTATTCTGCTTCTCTATATCCTTGAGTTAGGTACACATCAAAGCCTGCACTTCTGCTGGAATATAACTATTTGGTCGATATTGACATTGTGATATTCCTTTGTCTACTCAGAAAGGAAAAAAATAACTTGATATTAATCCTGAATACCGGCGCAAAATTCTCCAAGTATATTTAGAATTTCTCATCTTTTCTATTCTTTACGAAGTTGAATCAATTAAGTAATTCACTGACACTTTCTACATTCCGGACACGATCTTTGCAAACCAGAAAAATAAATGGCATTCTGCAGACGTTCTATTGTTTTAAATGTTTAATCTAATATTTTCTCGTTCAAATCGGACACGATGTTTTGTAAGAAGTATTTACAAAAATACTAAATATTTTAACATTATTGTACAGGATTATATTTAATACTAGCGATTCATAGTATTATTTTAAGTAGATTATTATTTATCAAAAAGCTGATATTGCATTTAAAGACGAGGCGACTTTTAAATTGATATTTCTTTTATATTTTTAGATATTTCGTGTCCTCTTCGTATCTTCAAAGCTTTCATTTACACCCTTACCTTTATTAGAGATTACCTACGAATCTTAATCTAACTTGGGCCGCGAAACTTTCGTTGGTGAACATTGAGGAACCCTTTTAAATATAAAGGTCTAACGTAACTCCATTTTAATACGGAATATGTGCTATTAGTACCAAAACTTTTTTGGTAATTTTGTAGGTAGTTTTCTAATTAATCAGAGTAATGAAGCCAATTAAAATGTTCTTTGCTATTTTAAATAAATTACATTCTAACTTTACATCACGAAGGAGCTACTGGAAGAAATTCAGAACACTATTGCCGCCACGGTAGCCCCACAGAGCAAAACTTTTTAAAAGTGTTTTATTACACAAAAAATACAGTCGGTTGTTTCTTATACTACTTTCGTCAAACTGCAGGGCACTTTGTTGGCGAATACATCATCCACTTACCTTAAACGTACCTACTGTTGTTTAAATCTTAATCTTGGATTTAAAACTTAAAATAAAAAATTAAGTGTAAAATTAGCAGTATTATTTACATACCTCATCATTTTTAAATTTATTAATAATAAAACATATTTTTATTAGTTAAAACCACACATATATCACATATCACATAATTATCGAGTAATCATTCTTTTAAAATCTTTTTTAAATATTTCTTTATCACCACAATCGTCTGCAGAAAATATCTCATTATAAAGACGTTGTACTAGATATTTTCTCGTCCTCTTATCGTAATTTTTATTCTTGTATATATATATATATATATATATATATATATATATATATATATATATATATATATACATATATATATATATATATATATATATATAATCGGAATCTCGGAAACGGCTCCAACGATTTTCATAAAATTTTGTGTGCAAGGAGTTTCGGGGGGCAATAAATCGATCTAGCTAGGATTTATTTTTAGAAAATGTCTTTTTGTCCGTGTTTTTAGGCAATGAAAAACTGCTACAATATCGTTAGAATAAGAAGGTAAATTTTGAGAGTTTAATAGTGATTACAAATAGCTTAATTGGTATACTGATACTGGGCGGTCACAAAATCGTAATACCATGGTTCGAGCCCAGGCCCACCGACCGACTTTATTAAATTTTTTTTTCAAGTGTCTTTCTTTTTTGAGAAAATCTATTTTTTTCGTGCCCTTTTTTTTAGTATTTTTTAAAAACACGAAAATTTAAATTAAACTAATTGCACTCATGATTTTTTATTCAAATAACCAGTTCATTTTTTTCTATTATGTCGCTACGATCAAAAATATTATTCGTATTTCATCAGTATGTAATTTGTATCTAAATATAATTTCCAAAACACACGAATTAAAAAAAAACCGAGCGAAAATACCGGTCAACCAGGTACTGCATAATTAATTAATTCATTCATTCATTACAGCCTATAGAAAGTCCATTATTGAACACAAGCCTCCCCTATTGATTACTCATGGGGGGGGGGGGGGGTGTCTCAGTCGCAGTTTTTTATGATTTTCAGTTAAAAGTAAGATGCTGCTGCCCACCTGCTGCTTCAATGTCCCTCCGGCAACTCTCACGACACACACGCAATGATATGAAGATGCTGCTGCCCACCTGCTGCTTCAATGTCCCTCCGGCAACTCTCACGACACACACGCAATGATATGAAGATGCTGCTGCCCACCTGCTGCTTCAATGTCCCTCCGGTAACTCTCACGACACACACGCAATGATATGAAGATGCTGCTGCCCACCTGCTGCTTCAATGTCCCTCCGGCAACTCTCACGACACACACGCAATGATATGAAGATGCTGCTGCCCACCTGCTGCTTCAATGTCCCTCCGGCAACTCTCACGACACACATGCAATGATATGAAGATGCTGCTGCCCACCTGCTGCTTCAATGTCCCTCCGGCAACTCTCACGATACACATGCAATGATATGAAGATGCTGCTGCCAACCTGCTGCTTCAATGTCCCTCCGGCAACTCTCACGACACACACGCAATGATATGAAGATGCTGCTGCCCACCTGCTGCTTCAATGTCCCTCCGGCAACTCTCACGATACACATGCAATGATATGAAGATGCTGCTGCCCACCTGCTGCTTCAATGTCCCTCCGGTAACTCTCACGACACACACGCAATGATATGAAGATGCTGCTGCCCACCTGCTGCTTCAATGTCCCTCCGGCAACTCTCACGACACACACGCAATGATATGAAGATGCTGCTGCCCACCTGCTGCTTTAATGTCCCTCCGGCAACTCTCACGACACACACGCAATGATATGAAGATGCTGCTGCCCACCTGCTGCTTCAATGTCCCTCCGGCAACTCTCACGATACACATGCAATGATATGAAGATGCTGCTGCCCACCTGCTGCTTCAATGTCCCTCCGGTAACTCTCACGACACACACGCAATGATATGAAGATGCTGCTGCCCACCTGCTGCTTCAATGTCCCTCCGGCAACTCTCACGATACACATGCAATAATATGAAGGTGCTGCTGCCCACCTGCTGCTTCAATGTCCCTCCGGCAACTCTCACGACACACACGCAATGATATGAAGATGCTGCTGCCCACCTGCTGCTTCAATGTCCCTCCGGCAACTCTCACGACACACACGCAATGATATGAAGATGCTGCCGCCCACCTGCTGCTTCAATGTCCCTCCGGTAACTCTCACGACACACACGCAATGATATGAAGATGCTGCTGCCCACCTGCTGCTTCAATGTCCCTCCGGCAACTCTCACGATACACATGCAATGATATGATGATGCTGCTGCCCACCTGCTGCTTCAATGTCCCTCCGGCAACTCTCAAGACACACATGCAATGATATGAAGATGCTGCTGCCCACCTGTGTTTTGGAAATTATATTTAGATACAAATTACATACTGATGAAATACGAATAATATTTTTGATCGTAGCGACATAATAGAAAAAAATGAACTGGTTATTTGAATAAAAAATCATGAGTGCAATTAGTTTAATTTAAATTTTCGTGTTTTTAAAAAATACTAAAAAAAAGGGCACGAAAAAATAGATTTTCTCAAAAAAAGAAAGACACTTGAAAAAAAAAATTTAATAAAGTCGGTCGGTGGGCCTGGGCTCGAACCATGGTATTACGATTTTGTGACCGCCCAGTATCAGTATACCAATTAAGCTATTTGTAATCACTATTAAACTCTTAAAATTTACCTTCTTATTCTAACGATATTGTAGCAGTTTTTCATTGCCTAAAAACACGGACAAAAAGACATTTTCTAAAAATAAATCCTAGCTAGATCGATTTATTGCCCCCGAAACTCCCTGCACACAAAATTTTATGAAAATCGTTGGAGCCGTTTCCGAGATTCCGATTATATATATATATATATATATATATATATATATATATATATATATATATATATATATATATATATATACAAGAATAAAAATTACGATAAGAGGACGAGAAAATATCTAGTACAACGTCTTTATAATGAGATATTTTCTGCAGACGATTGTGGTGATAAAGAAATATTTAAAAAAGATTTTAAAAGAATGATTACTCGATAATTATGTGATATGTGATATATGTGTGGTTTTAACTAATAAAAATATGTTTTATTATTAATAAATTTAAAAATGATGAGGTATGTAAATAATACTGCTAATTTTACACTTAATTTTTTATTTTAAGTTTTAAATCCAAGATTAAGATTTAAACAACAGTAGGTACGTTTAAGGTAAGTGGATGATGTATTCGCCAACAAACTATCCTGCAATTTGGCGAAAGTAGTATAAGAAACACCCGACTGTATTTTTACAGCGGAACTTCTGAAAGCGGGTGGAACACCGGTACTTGAAGTCCTTCAGAAGCTCTTCAATTCCGTCCTCCATGGTGGCACTACTCCGGAGGCGTGGAGCAGAAGCGCGGTGGTCTTGTTCTTTAAGATAGGCGACAACGCTCTCTTGAAGAACTACAGACCGATTTCCCTTCTCAACCGCGTCTACGTGCTGTTTTCGAGAGTCATTACGAAGCGTCTCGCACGCAGACTCGACGACTTCCAGCCTCCCGAACAAGCCGGTTTCCGAAAAGGCTTCAGTACCATAGACCACATACATACCCTTTGGCAAATTGTACAGAAGTCCGAAGAGTACAATCTGCCACTTTGCCTGGCGTATGTGGACTATGAGAAAGCCTTTGATTCCGTCGAAATTTGGGCGGTGCTACAGTCTCTTCAGCGGTGCCTAGTTGACTGTCGGTATATTGAAGTGCTGAAGTGTTTGTACAGTAGGGCTACGATGGCTATCCGAGTACAGAACCAGAGTACGAAACCTATCCAACTGCAGAGAGGTGTAAGACAGGGTGATGTTATATCCCCGAAATTCTTCACCGCTGCGTTGGATGACGTTTTCAAGCTACTGGACTGGAAAGGATACGGTATTAACATCAATGGCGAGTACATCACTCACCTTCGATTTGCCGACGATATAGTCCTTATGGCAGAATCGCTGGAGGACCTTAGCACTATGCTCAATGACCTCAATGGTGTCTCCTAACGGATAGGTCTTAAGATGAACATGGACAAAACAAAGATCATGTTTAATGTCCATGTCACACCTATACCGGTAGTTGTTGGGAGCACTATGCTCGAAGTTGTTGACGAGTACGTTTACCTGGGACAAATAGTCCGACAAGGTAAGTCCAACTTCGCCCGAGAGGTCAATCGACGGATTCAACTCGGCTGGGCAGCGTTCGGGAAATTACGACACATCTTCTCGTCAGGTATACCTCAATCTCTGAAAACTAAATTGTAACCAGTGCGTGTTGCCAGTGATGACTTACGGATCTGAGACGTGGTCCTTAACCGCTGGCCGTATGAGGACGCTCAAAGTCACTCAGCGAGCTGTGGAGAGGGCTATGCTCGGAGTTTCACTGCGTGATAGACTCAGAAATGAGGATATCCGCAGTGAAACCAGAGTGACCGACATAGCCCAACAGATTAGTAAGCTGAAGTGGCAATGGGCCGGCCATATAGCTCGAAGAACCGATAACCGATGGGGAAGAAAGGTTCTCGAGTGGCAGCCTCGTACCGGTAGGCGTAGTGTAGGGCGACCCCCCACTAGATGGAGTGCCGACCTGGTAAGACATGCAGGAAGTCGATGGATGCAGGTGGCTCAGGACCGTGCTTTGTGGTATTACTTGGGGGAGGCCTATGTCCAGCAGTGGACTTGTGAAGGGCTGTAATGATGATGATGAATGTTGATTGTCAAGCACTTTCAATCGTAGTAGACCTTAGATTAAGAGAGTTTGTACGTGCTTTAAAACTAAAGCAGGAAGACAATTTCTTCTTCGATGTTGCCAGCGTTTTATGAAGAACGACGGCAATGTTTTAAAAATTTTGTTAAAGAAAACGCGGAAAGTGTTTGCTTAACAATTGACTGCTGGTCATCCAGAACTTTGGAGCAGTATTTAGGAGTTGCAGGACACTTCTTTACCAATGAATTAGAAATTAAATCTGTTTTATTGCAATGCGATCTCCTAGATGGAAACCATACGTGAGCCAGGATTGCTCAAGAGTTGGAGGCAATAGGAGAAGCGTGGGGGATATCTCAAAAATATTTTTATTGTATCGGATAACGCCTTACTAATATCTCACTGTGAATTATAGTATAATGTAAATATTGGATTAATAAACCTTTAACTACGCCTAGCTCAATAAGATTTTAATTCTAAAGATTCCTGTACTAATCCGCCAATATAAATGAGAGGAAGCCTGTGACCAGCAGTGGGACGTATATACTGGATGACTATGTTTACTTAGACGTGGTGGAGCCAAGCTACAGCTATATTATAGTTGTAGCACGAATGGTCCACCGGGGCAGGACCACGCTCTCACAGAATGTCGGCGTTATGCTGCTGTGTTTCGTATGTTGAGTGTAGAGAACCTGAGACCCTTTTTACTAGAATCGAGGCGTTCCTTTTGAGTCCTCAGGGGTAACAATGGATTTACATTTTGATCCTTTATTGAGGATTAACCTGGGGGGGGGTTTATGGGCCACAGCATCCACTAACCAGCAGGTGGACTGTGTGCTCAGCTTGTCACCCAATGATATAAAAAAAATCTAAATGTCGATTCAATTATTTGAAATTTTTTGGTTGGGGTAATTAATTAAAATATAAGCTTTAGGTATTCACCGTGTAATGACAATGTAAGAATTTTTTTTATACAATACGGTGACAAACGAGCACCTAGTCCACCTGATGGTAAGTGGTTGCTATGGCCCGTAGACACCTAAGTGTAAATGCAGATGCGTTGTCACCCGTGAGGACTAAGATGGAATGTCTCATTTCCAGTTAAAAGGGTATCCGGTTACTCACCATACGAAACACAGTAGCATTTAGCTACTATTTTAAGCTGGCATTCTGTGAGAGCTTGGTCCTTCCCCAGTTGAGCCGACCCATTCATGCTACAACTATACTACGAATATAACTGCGGTATGGCTCTTCCACGTACAAAATATATAGATATAAGCTTTATTCAACGCGTAATATCAGTGTAAGAGTATCCACTATCTCATGTCGTCCCGTGGGTGTCGTAAAAGCCAACAGAGGGAAACTGACACAGGAGATGAGCAGCAGTATCTCGGTAACAACAAGACAAAATAATTAAAGTGCGCTCCCCAACCCGCCAAGCGTGGCTACCATGGCACAACCATGAGATAATTTACGGGGACCCCTATGTTCATCGATGGACATTCAAAGGCTGTACTGGATTGACGGATAAGTGTAATTAGATAATAACTATAATTAATTAAAGTTTGTACAATGTTTCTTTTCTACAACTTTGCGATGCAGAACACGTCTTGATATAAATTGAAAGTTAAAATTCGGCGGCTTCGCAATTAGATTAAAGATAAACGACATTTACAAAGTCGTTGAGTTCGCGAAGAGTACAAAGTGATTTCACAAAGCGCAGTCGTTATTTTTAATGTGCCTACATTTACAAAGGAACTTCCTTGAATTATGTATAAGTTTCGTAATTAGGTAAAAATTTCTAATTGTTTTTTGGAAGGAATATGAACGTGTTTTACGTGGTAGAGCCGCGCTGTAGCTATATAGGTATTATGGCTGTAGCACGAATTGATCGACTGGATACGGACTATGATCTCACAGAATACCAGCATGAAATAGCAACTTAGCATCATTGAGTGTGTGTCTAGTGAGTGTAGATAACCGGAGATCTTTTTTGCTTGTAACCTTCTTCCTAATGTGATACCTATCTAAGACAAACTCTAAATGCCAACTTAGCCAACCACACGTTTCACTTTAATCAAGTCTAATACCGTCTATATTCGGATACTTAAATAATAATATCTTTTTTATTATATGACAAGTGAGGTTTTGGAGAAAATTAAAATAAAACTACTAGCGTTATGGGTTATAAAAGGTTTTATTTGGTTTAAATACATCGAATACAAAACAACGAATATATACCTAAACTCATATGTTACCTCAATCACATCTTAATAAAATTAAGGGGAAATATTATAACCTCAAACGGCTTAGCAAGATGCTCCGTTATGCCGAAAATATTGCAGCATTAATTTTGATATAAATATATGGTAAAGTTGAGGATTAACGTTAAGCACTATGTTAGACGAAAACATTATTCCGTAAAATTTTCTCGATAAAACAAAATTCCAAAGTTACCTCGAAACTGAATAATATACCGCTGTTATTCATAAAATACTTTAAATAAGAACATGAAACTTTGCATGCTAACTAACTAACTATCGGCGTCCTGAAGCTTGTTTCCTGCCGCCCGGTTCCAAGCTTCAGGATGCCTATAGTTCAGGTAATTTCTTTTTACAGTGAAAATAGTGGTAATTAAAAAAATAACATAAGCCCTGCTTTATAGTTAGTTCAGTTAAGCGGGCTACATACGACACGATATCGGTGGCGATCTAGGGTGTCGTATGTAGGGCCATCCTAAGTCGTGGCCGATATCGCCTCCTTAATCGGCTGGCAGGAGCAAAAATGCTTCCTAGATCAGCCGATGCTTCCTAGATCGGGGCACCGCCCCCTCCTTACTGCGTGTGTGTAGGCGCATCGGCCCGATTTCTTTTCGCAGTCGCTGCCGGCAACCCTCGCGGAAGGAAGTTAACAAAACAGTGATACTGAATGACCTTTTTTATATAACAAAATTTTTACATTTTAATCATATAAACGGAGTAGAAGCCTATGGCACTGATATTTTACAAAAAACCAAAAAAAAGTGAATAAAATAAATAAATTAATTGAAATTTTATCGAAATTCAAATCATATCCACCCTAGCCTGTGACCCTGCGAAGTGACATGGTCAAGAATGCCTACTAAACTAATTTTTTTATTGCCGTTCGTAAAGTAGAGTGTATGATGTAAGTAAGGAAAATAAAGCCTCTCCTCAACAACTAACTCCTATTCCAACGCTATCAACACAAGACCGCACTCATATCTCTTACAACTCCACAAGACCACACTTCGATCTCTTACGTGCCTTCATCCTCTTATCAACAACTAACTTCTACTCCTTCACCATCTCCACATCAACAAACAAGTTATATAAAAGGAGTATGTCCGAAATTAAAGGTTTCTTTATGTTTAAAAAATATATAAGCTATTTTATTTTCTGATAGTTTTACTCCATAAATAAAGATTATATTAAAAAAAAAAAGTATACATATTATTATACAAAAGTATTTTATTTCCTTGTTTGTTGTGTGTAATACATAGCCAGATTTTGACCAAAGCAGAAATGAACAAAGAGAAGTAATAACTAAATAGCATAGGTATGAGAAATTGACGTTTTTAATAAGTGGCGAAATCATTTCTAGAAGGTTATAAAAACTGTCTTCATCCATCCGGAGAAAATTAGGTAATCACGTCCTTGGATTACAGGCCATTTAGTACGTTTATGTGGCTTAATTTTTATCTCTTTTGGAGCCATTTTTTCACCCAGCAACTTCTCTTTTTCTATTTTCGAATAAATTAACCGAGATGGCTAATGCCAAACCAACACGGTGGTGTTTTAAGAGAGTCGGAGGTATTTTGAAGAACTCTACCGCATATGCATTCCGCTCCAAGTCCGAACGCGTACTGCTAGGCAGGCCCGTGTGTAAGGTCTACCCCGATAAAAGCCCCGACTTCTTTCCACCCTAGATCGCCACCGATATCGTGTCGTATGTAGCCCGCTTTATTGAACATAGTGTTTAACATTAATCCTCAACTTTACCATATATCTATTTCAAAATTAATGCTGCAATATTTTCGGTATAACGGAGGATCTTGCTAAGCTATTTGAGATTATATTCCCCCTTAACTCCTAGCGAACGACCTTGAGCGTTCGGTCCTATGCATTCCACGTGCTCTCGCTACGTAGGTATATAATATTGTCGTGTAGGAAATACGTCCAAATTTTAAAATGTTTTCTTTATAAAATCGAATTTTGGTCCTTTGAAAAAATTAAATAGATCAAAATGTTCATTAATAATTTGCCTATACATAAATGTCAATCGCTAAATGAAATAATGCTTACTTTATGAGGAGACGCATGTTACCTTGTGTTTCGTATGGCGAGAGTCAAGCAACGAAGATTCTTTGTATTCAAAACCGAGGCATTCCATTTCAGTCTTCAGGTGTGACTACGCTTCAGCATTTTATGATAAATGTAGATTTCTGTGGGCCACAGGATCCACTTACCATCAGTACTATATGCTCGTTTGTCACCCTCATTCTGTTTGGAAGTATGATGGTAAACGTTTAAATGCTTGACGACTTAGTTTGTAGCATATGTTTTATTTATAATATTAAAATAAAACTAAAAATGTGTATAAAAATTTAAATGTTTATAATATTATAAAACTTAAAAACTGTGTGTAAATAGCCAAACAAAGAAACAAATTAATTGTACAGTGTAAATAAAAGTGCAAAAACAAATGATAGTAAATACGTTAAAAAAGTGTAAATAAACTGTAAATATTAATAATCATTGCATATACAATCAAATTGACTTGTAAATATGCCTGCATTAATAATTTTAAAAAAATCTTAGTGTCATAAATGCATTTATAATTTTTCATATAATATTTATATATAATTTTTCATAATGCAGTCGGTCCTAAACCTGAATAAAGTATGAATGGAAGTTAATTTATTCATTTAACAGTATACAGTTACTGTATAGCTACAAAGACAGATTGTGATTAAATTTATTTTCGTTTCGTGTGTAACTGTATAGTTGGTGGTGATATTTATGCAAACAATCACAGTAGCCAAATGAAAATAGCCAGTTACAAAAATCACTAGTTTTGAAACAGGTGACGCCGATCAAGTCACTGGTTTCGTTACGTTTCTTGAAAATGACGTAACGACCCACGCCTACTTGTCTGAAGAGAACAGAAAGGCACACCCTTTCTGTTAGGTTAGTGAGCGAAACAGAAACGTTACACGATGCGTATTACATTTACATAGTCCTTTGATTATCTTGTTAGTCTAAAGAATTTAAGCGTAACTGCTTATCACGTGGTTCCGGGATCGAATCCCGAGTCGAGCCAAAATCAGTTCTGGAGTTATTCTGTAAAGAAATTTTCACTAGCAGCTGGAGTGGGAAAGTTAGCGGTGTTTCACCCTCGTGCCTCGGAAAGCACGTAGACGTTGAGCATGTGCCAGATCTCTCTCTGTTCGTGTCGGATTGTCGCACATCTAACTGTGAGAGTGGCAGAATAGAGTGCACCCGTGTTTACGCACACACTAGTCCTAATTCTAATCCTATATACTAATTGTCCACTGCTGGACTTGGTGTAAGTGATTTTTGGTAACGCGGTCACAGTGTCGTTGCGTTGCGATGTTCAGAACTGAACAGAGGATAGATGTGGATGTCTATGGACTACAGCATCCACTCACCATCAGGTAGACTGTGTGCTCGGCTGTCACTCTTATCCTATAAAAATCTAATTATACATTGTTTTATAGCAGTAAGTATGAAAAACGTACGTACATTTAAGAACTA
Organism: Parnassius apollo; assembly: GCA_907164705.1. Taxonomy (NCBI): domain Eukaryota; kingdom Metazoa; phylum Arthropoda; class Insecta; order Lepidoptera; family Papilionidae; genus Parnassius; species Parnassius apollo. Next base: position 55,109 of record CAJQZP010001698.1, read on the forward strand.
CTTTTCTGCCTAAGAAGAGTATGTCTGGATAGATACCACACTCATGCCTATTTCTTCCCTTTGGCGGCAGAAATATTCAATTCAAGTAACAACATATTCAATTCAATCAATATCGTATTCAATTCAATTATTATCATATATCACATGCAATACAATTAATATCTGTTTCGGTCTGAAAAGTATTAAGAGCAAGTAGCATGAGAAGCACTCCATTCTTAACGAAGCTTAACCCTCAGAGGTTACAACGCATGCGTCAACTCTTTAGTTTAAAGTTTTTTTTTATGGAAGAGGAGGAACTGTCACACTGTCGCCCATGAACATCGCTAACGCCTGGGAAAACGGGGATTGAGGTTATATAACTTAGTTAAGTGTTTAAAAATCAATTCATTGCAATTCAGTTCAATTTTATTTATTATCATAACGTTGTACGTAATATTATGATCTCATAAGTGATTATAGAGACCTTGCATTCTACAATGAAAATAGCGTGCAATACCTTTAAATTATATACTAAACTATTATTATTATTACAATTAATGGAAATAAACAAATGATAACAGGTATATAAATGATTAAATAATAAAGAACAGATAACTAATTACACGTTTGCATTCATTTACTTAATAGTGTGGTTAAAAACAAAAGCATCATTTTTTTAAGAACAGTTACACTAAAAAGCCTTATAAGAGCATCTGCCACCCTATTCAATAACCTATTCATGTTATATCGGCTTTGATGTATTACACTTAATAAGCCATGTGCTTTTTGCAATAACTTACAACATTATGTCTTTAAGATAACTCTGGGATGATTTTTAATATTCAGTCACACTTCAAGGTCTAGTAATGTCACCAATTTTACTAAGTAGAAATTATTTACTGCCTGGGAGTCTTACTGAACATCCCATGGAGCTCCTTCTCCTTCCATACGGTCTCAAGGTCGGAAATGCTCCGTACTGCCGGGTCTTGCCATTGATCGTTGGCTAAGGATAGAGGGGTAAGCCCTTTATCACAATAAACAGGCAGACTGGGTGCTCGTTAGCCACCCTCATACTATAAAAAAACACGTATTTCCTCACGAAAAATACTTAGAAAGTTGTAGCTAATTATGAAACTTATACATTATTTAAGGAGTTCATTAGTTAATGTAGGCACAATAAAAATAACGACTGCGCCTTGCGAAATCACTTTGTACTCTCCGCGAACTCAACGGCTTTGTAAATGTCCTTTATCTTTAATTAAGGTTTCTAATTGCAAAGCCGCCGAATTTTGACTTTTAATTTATATCGAGACGTGTTCTGCATCGCAAAGTTGTAGAATAGAAAAATTGCACGAACTTTATTAATCATTGTTTTTTTATATAATTATCCGTCCAGCTCCAGCCAGTACAGCCTATAGAAGTCAACTGATGACGTAAGTCTCCCGGTAAATTACCTCATAGAAAATTACTTCACCACAGTGACGCTTGGCTGGCGACTTGTTTCAGAGCACTTTGACGTACTGGTAAAGATGAAAGTATAGTAGTTTCTACATGTTCTAACTTTAATCAAATTAAAAAAAAATTGCGAGCAATCTATTAATGTCATGATTATTAATCAAAATTCCAACACTCCAAGTTTTTCTGATAAAACATACTGAGTTTAGATCACTCCTTGCATTGTTCTCTACCTGTTCGCGATGTTTCATTGAAATCGGTTTAACCATTCCGTAGTTAAGTCCGCACACACAGACTCACAGACTGACAAATATTTCAAAAGTGTTTATTCATGTCTTAATGATAATGTCCTCCAGACCGAACATCCGTCACGGCGGCCTGCCTCAACAGAGGCTAGCCATCGGCGCGGAACAGGGTTATAGTGCCCAAGTGTATGCGCAACCACAGGTGCACTCTCTATTCCCTCACTCTCATAGTCCGAGGGTAAACCGACACGACCGGAGAGAGATCAGGCGCAGGACCAACGGCTTTACGTGCTTTCCGAGGCACGGGGGTGAGACACCGCCAACTTCCTGACTCCGGGCAGCTACTGAGAATTTCTTATCAGAAAAACTCAATAATTGATATTTTTGCCCGACCCGGGATTCGAACCCAGGACCTCATGATCAGCAGTCGCACTACTACAACCACTAGACCAACGAGGCAGTGTTAATGATATACAAGTAAAAAAAACATAGCCTAATATCAAGCAGATATTTCAATATAACAGACAGTTACTCCAATTTGACATGTATGTGCATGGACAAGATTTGATTAAGTTTATTTTCACAGTTGCAAGCAGCTCGGGTTCGATTCCTGCCGGTAATAATGGAAAATGATTAATTTCTATTTTAAATGCTGATTTACAATGT
>CAJQZP010001699.1:0-12287 GCA_907164705.1 Parnassius apollo
ATAAACATATCATATCAAATATATAAATAATTTATTGCCAAGCTCGTGTAAACGTAGGCAGCTTGAGCATTCAAAATTGTGGGAAAACACAATAATGTCCTCCAGAACGAAGCGAAGCTAGCCTCAAATAAGACTAGCCATCGGCGCAGGGCAGGATTATAGTACCTAAGTGTATGCGTAAGCACTAGGTACACTCAATATTCCCTCACTCTCGTAATCCGATCTCATAATCTCATGATCCGATCCATAAACCGACACGACCGGAAAAAGTTCAGGCGCAGGACCACCAGCTTTATCGTAATTACGTGCTTTCCAAGGCACGGGGGTGAGATACCACAAACTTCCTGACTCTGGGCAGCCAATGAGAATTTGTTGACAGAAAAACTCAATAATTGATATTTTGACCCGGATTCGACCCCAGGACATCACGATCAGCAGTCGCATTACTACAACTACTAGACCAACGAGGTAGTCAGGAAAATGTCAGGGAAAACATAATGCCTACGTGACACGTTATGTTCAAACAAAACGCTACTGCTCTACCGCATTAATAAATTGCACGAGCTCGCTTTTTGCGTTAAAACTCGCATACGTGGATGATACCAGTAATAATTGTAATGAAAGTAAAGCCACATGATCAGAAGCATTTTACTTTATTGGAATATTAAGGAGAGATATGCGAAGTAAGACACCCGTGAGTTATGAACCAAAAATGTCAAAACAGTTTAAGTAATGCGAAATAAATAAAGCATTAACATTTATTTTGAAGTAAATATTAAAGTAATATATTTGTATCGGCGACATTTAAGATATAACAAAATATCCGAAATTGTGTCACTAAAAATACCATGTCATTTTCAAGACTATATCAAAAGTCTCATCAAAGGTCAAATATTAGTGTTGTATTATATGGTCTCAGACAGAGTTCAAAATCAATGTCGGGCATTTTTGTTCGATGATAAATTAAAATAGTCGACAGCAGCAGCGTCACGGAGAATTGATTTGCTTTGCTTTTTTCGCTTTTCTTTTATCTTATTCGCTTTTCTTAAATAAGATCTATGCCCTCAGGCGAGGTTCTAGAAGAAGTCCTCTCCTTCAGGAGGAGAAATTAAACATATTATTTTTACAATATAAATTTCCTTAGAACTTAAATATTATATTGTGATTAAATAATGAAGCACGTGAAACTTCTGTCTTTGACCCATCCAAACTTTAAATCACCAATAATTGGGACCGTTTAAGCCGAAAGGGATATAAAGTCACAACGTAACCGGTGATTATATCAATATCCGCTGCGTTATTGTAAGAATAAATAATTTTAACTTTGGAGGGTTTCTATTAAAAAAAAGACAGTGAACATGAACACTTGGCCGTATTTGTTACACTAATTCTAAGGCTAATTTAATTCATTTTGCATTCAAACGACGCTGATTCAGAAGACGCTGATGACTATCTCCTGATATGACCCATATGAGGCAAAAAGTTTTAATAATATTATTATAATAAATTATTAATAAATAAATACTTTTGACAAGCTACTGCGCCACGCTGCAGCTGTATTATGGTTGTAGCACGAATGGGTCGGCTCGACCGGGGAAGGACCACGCTCTCACAGAACACCAGCGTAAAGTAGCAACTTAATACTGCTCTGTGTCGTGTGGTGAGTGTAAAGTTCCGGAGACACTTTTCTACCGGAAACGAGGCATTCCATCTTAGTCCTCAGGAGTGACAACGCTTCTGCATTTTGATCCTTAATCGAGGATAAATGTAGATGTCTATGGGCCACAGCATTTACTTACCATCAGATGCACTAGTGTGCTCGTTTGTCACCATTATTCTATAAAAAAAAAACATTCCAATTCTGAACATAGGCCCATCCATAAGTTAGTTACAAGGTAATCAATGAGAATCTATGTGAAGTAGTTCTCGCCGTACAGTGGCGATGTAAGAGAACCACTACTCCCCCCCCCTCATTTCTCATTATTGTCGCAGGAGGCAACAGAGGAAAGTGAAACAAGAGATGAACAGCAGCATTTTGTTGATTGATAAACATTCACTAAGCTCAGCCATTTCAGTACAATTTTCGGTCACATCATCTGATAACGTCATGTGTTATAGTACTCTATGTTGGCTTATTGTTGGTCAAAAATAACCAGTGTTCAGTACACACGCACACTAATAAAAGGAGAACAGTGTGAATGCGGGTTTAACAATAATGTTTCATAAAGCTAAAACTAAAAGAAAAGAAAGTTATTAAGAAAAATATTGTAATCCCCAGTTTCAATAAGAACTTAACGAGAATGGAATTATTTTTTAAATTTTATTGTAGATTTATCAAAATATGGATTTATTTAGCGAGTAGTGTTATATATTTAGTAGGCATAGAATTTCTTAATTAATCCTATTAAAATATAAAAACAGATTCCAATGTGTCAAGTTCACATACTAAAGTTATTTAAAATTCACTACCGTTTTTTTTGTCTTAGAACTCAAGTGAAAAATGCACTTACAGTCAATCAGACAGTAAATGTATACTGCAGTTTATGGACCCCTACAGCGAACTTCAAACAAGTACACAGTAGTCTATGTCGTCTATATCCGAAGCAGAGCATCCTGAACGGTAACGGGGACCAGCGTTAAAAGGGCGAAATATGTGGTGTTTCTGACGCAAGCCCAAAAAACAGCCCAAAACATTAGGAGTTGGTCCACATGTTTTAACTTGAAGATAATGATAAAATGATATTTACAAAGCATACTGATAATCTAAATGATTGTATGGCCAAATAAATTAGCAAAATAATTAAATAAGTGAAAAGATTACTGATTCTTTGTTGAAGACGAAACTTGTAAAATTGAAAAATACAAAAAACACTTAAACGTAAAATGAAAACTTTCTTACAAATAAAACTCTTCGACTTACATCGTTATTATAAAATTTATAATTAGTAACTCAACGTGTTTGATTATTGTTTTTGTACTTAGTGAAAATTACAAACATGTTATAATTCCCTTATAAAAATTTCTTGGTGCCACTCCAAGCTAAGGACAAAGAAAACTTCATGAATTTCTTTGTTATATAGTTGCGTCGCAAGGAAACGTAAATTTTAGTTTTAATTTAATTTATTACTTTGTATTTAAGATGTAATTATAATTATGGGCATATATTCTAATAAGCTTTTATTGAAATTGCATTATGAATCGATATGACAAAATATTTCATAGTCTGACATTGTATGATTCCGACCTTTTTCTTTTTTAAACATTGTATGTGGGGTATCTATATAGTTTTCTCATCTGGTTGGGTTCTATAAATATATAATTATAAATTAAAATGAAAATATAAATATACATAAATATCAATAAAATAAAATAAATACAAAAATACGTAAATAAATAAAAGCCCAACCAGATGGAAGCCCTCGGTAGGGGAGACTAAACGGCCGAGGGTTAGGAGGAAAGGGAAAGAAAACGGCGGGTATCGAGAAGCACCGCCTTCTGCATTTGAGCCCGGAGCGGTCCGTCACGGAGTCCCAGTCGCCTCAGATGACCCGAGAGGCTGACTGGGATTAGCTCATTCGCAGAGACGACTATAGGAATAATTTCGGCCGGCATACCACACTACATGTCGGTGACCTCGTGAGCCAGGTCCTGATATTTTGTTCATTTATCTGTTTCGGCTTTCACGAGATTCTCGTCATACGGAATGGTAATGTCAACCAAAAATATCCTTGACTGTACCCGGTCCATCAGCACAATATCAGGCTTATTCACAAGAATAATCCTGTCCGTGATGATGGCCCGGTTCCAGTAGAGCCTGGCGCGGTCATTTTCGAGCACAGCTTCCGGCAAGTACTTGTAATACGGCAATTTCCGGTCCACGAGACCGTATTTCAGAGCGAGCTCCTGGTGTAGAATTCTGGCTACTAGGTTGTGCCTGTGCAAGTACTCAGAGTTAGAAAGCGCCAAACATTGTATCATTATTAATATTTTATTGTTTATTACAATTTTAATTTCTCAATTTTAATTTCTTTCTGCTAAAGGCTTAGAGATTTTATATCACTAATATTGTATAATTGTTTACTTTATGATTATTAATTTTAATTACTAATTTATAAGTAATAACCATTAATTTTTGTTGTTATAATTGGATGCAATTTTTTAAATATTTTTGCATGTAAAATTTAACCTTGCGTGTTGGATTTTCTGTGAGCCACAAGAGTTTTTGAATTAAATAAATAAATAACAGCCGCGGCTCTTGGATTTGAACCCGGTTGTCCCTTTGAAACCGGATGTTTATGAATGTTAATTTCATTGCATAACTGGAATCGAGGATATAAAAATAATTTAAATATCATATAAAAACACTTATACACAATAGCAACCCGAGAGATATGTTCATCTTGGCATAGCAGTGCTGCGTCGCTTTGAGACTAAGACATAGTCCGTCCGCCTTCATATATGTCACTTATATTCACAAGGGTAAAAAATAGTTGTATCTAACAATTTACAATTGCTATTAACGAGTAGATAGTGTACTCTTAATCATAATCGTATGTAAAATTTAATGGATCCGAGCACAAGGTTACGTAAAATCAAAATGATACTTCCAATCTGAGCCTGCTTTATTGACTTAAATTTGTAAACATCCAGGCCTGCGACACTCTTGTGAATCCTGTGGTGTCACCAATATCCACGGGCGGTGGTTATCACCAACGATAACCGAGGTACGGCGACCGCATGGTCACCCGAGGTAAAATTTTGTCATAATTAAAATCTCGGCCCGTCTGTATTATCATCATTATCGCCACGTAAAAGCCATTGCTGGACATGGGGCTTTTACATTGCAGTTGGGATATGACATCACGCTTGGCAGGCGGAGTAACGTCCGAAGGGCCAGACGAAAGTACCTTTGATACTGCCGCCCTCGCCAGTCTGCGAGCGCCATCTGTGCGATATTTCTGGCATTTTCGTTACCAACCTATTATGAAACCCACGGGATACATGTGGTGATGGATTCTCTTATGCCACAACCACAGGGTCCTATGTTAAGTACCTCTACTTATAACTTAACTACTTTAATATTTCTAAAGTACCTCTATATATTCAACGCAAAATACAAATGCTTAGGGTTATAGAAATAAGAAATTTAATTAGACAACCCCATGTAAAAAAGATTTTGTATCTTTATTTACATGGGTAAACTATCGAAGTCGACCCACTCGTGCTACAACCGCGTTGTGGCTCTGCCAAAAAATGAAAATCTCACTAATTTGCTCACTGTTAAGTTTTCAAAAGACTACAACAGTTTTATTCAAAATAAAATACAAATAGATATCAATTGGTAAATCTAAGAAGTTCCAGAAATAAACAAATAAAAAACAAAATGTTTATTGAAGTGGGTGGAAAAATAAAACGACCACTTTGCAATTTTAATGCGGATAATTGACCGTTTAAGAGCATTTTATATTAGTTCTTAATGCGCTGATAGATTATCTATTTAAATATGACTGGCAACTTTAGTTGGATATAAATAAAACCACACAACTTAAACTATGTGTACTTGCATTTGATTAACTTTGTAACAATTTCGAAACTTTTGTTGAAGCTTCATCTTGAGGTACAAAGCTATGTGTGAACACAAAAGCACTAGTGGTGGTAATGATAGTAATATTATAATATACATAAACGTCGTACTGCAGAGTACAGTCCTACTCTTCTACTTCATTGACGACGACAGAATTCGAGCTCAGACTGCAACATTAATAAAAAAATAGAACGAATCAATCGAGCGCTATGCTATACCAGCGCTCATGTTGTAAAATTAAGGGAATTTTGTGATTTATAAGTATAGTTATTAAAATAAATCGCGTAAAAGTAAAGTTACAGCCTATATACGTCCCACTGCTGGGCACAGGCCTCCCCTCATTTCTGAGAGGGTTTTAGGGCAAGGAAGTGTCCGTCGCGCTGCCCCAATGCATGTTGGCGAACTTCACATGTCTTCAAAATATTTTTTCCTTATTCCTCAGACATGCAGGTTTCCTGACGATGTTCCCGCATAGCGTGCATTTTGCAATTGGCGTGCAGCAAACAATTTCTGAAATAAATTGCAATAAAATTGGCAGTTTTATTCATATTTAATTCACTATCATTTAAGCTAAACGCTAGACTGCAGCGGGCAATTTAATTCAATTATAATTTAAATAAAAAATCCGTATGCACAGTTCCTCCTTTCCCTATGTTAATATTAAAAGTTGATTCGTAAATGAATAATGAAAAGTACTTTGTACATCGCGTAGTAACTGAAGCTACAGTTTTCATATCTATAACAAAATATTGATCATTTGTTATCAACCAACAGGAATTGGGGCAGCGTGGCAAATTTTTCTTATCGCTAAAACCTTATCAGCAATGGGAGGAGGTCTGTGCCCCAGGAGGGGGTACTAGACTGTAACTTTTATATCTACATTCTTAAATATTCTTCTTCTTCAGCCCGTACAAGTCAAGTCCACGGCTAGATACGAGTCGCTCTCGTTTTTATGAGGCTTTGAATTAATTGTCACGCGTGGCAGGTAGATCGACGATCACAGTACAGACTATATTATCGCAGAGCAGACGCATCACAGCTGCGACGCTGCTGCCTGTTGCGGGTCTGGATGTTTTTCGTTTAGTGTAAATAAGATGATATGGCGCTATTTATTACATGCATATAATTTATACATATTGCTTGTTTGCTAAATGATTTTAAAATTAAACTTACTTAAGGTGATGGTTATTATATCATTCATTTAGAGCTTCAGCGATGAGTAGCGAATATTAACGTATAATTTTGCACACATGTTCGCTTACAAATTCACTGGCGGTTGTTGTAAAGTGTGAGGTTGTAATGGACGCTCTTTCGGTGTAATTAAAGAATACGGTTCCCTTTCGTCCCACAAGAGTTAACGGAAATATGGATAGAAAATATCATAGCCTATGATCGATAGTGCCAAAATTATTCGAACATATTAATTACTATTTAACAAAAAGTAAAAGCCGACTTCAAAAAACTAAAAATAATAAATTGATTTGGTGCTAAATTTCAAAGCTACCTTCACATTTTCAATTCGGAACTAATTCTTTTAAAAAATTAGCTTAGAATTAAAAATGTGAAATTAATAAAGAAAGAAAGAAGAAAGAAAGAAACAGATTTTATTTGGCACATGCAACACACTCAAGTGGATTACATAAAACACATAACATTTAATTAGTCATACAAACAAAAAACAAAAAAAAAATTATACATAATTATAATTACTTTATTCTCTATAGTGCTTTGCAGTCGGTTATTAATTTTACGAAAAGTTGTTATTTCAACCTATTTAGTGGACCAAGGAATATCATAAACTGAATATCGTCAAAACAGTTACAGCAGATACTTAATTAAAAGAAAAACAAAAACGTACAGTCGAATTGTATCCTCTTTTTTAGGAATTCGATAAAAATAGCTGCAATGATGATGAGAACCGTGCATAGGATTTTATTATGTGTTTAATCTAAGGCTACATCGCTAAGTTTCAGAGTTGGAGTAAAAACACAACTCGAATTCATGAGAAAAAATCTTGTAGAAAAGTAATTTTCGTCGATAAAAGCGTGAAAGAACTTTAATAAAAGCTTTCTTTTCCTCTGTTGCCGGACTTCATATCTTTATGCTCTGCTCACTTCAGATAATATTATTAAAAATGTTAAAATCATTTCAATACATTCATATTAATATCGAAGACATATAAGAATAGAGACATAGAATAGGGCATAAATATATTAATTAGCCTTGCCATCTTATGCGCACTATGCATACAAACTATGTAGGTCTGACTAATTTCCGGCGTATTAGCGAAAGCAAATATATGTTCCGAGTTATCCTAGTGAATCCCATAGTTGAAATATCTGTCTGTTATATCAAAATTAATGCCGTCTATTAAGCTAAACGGTGTATTTGTATGCTATTGTGACATTTTTAAAATTTTTCACGTTTCTGATCATGTGTAAGGTTTATGTCACATCTATTTCGGTAGCATTTGGGAGCACTAAGCTCGAAGTTGTTGACGAGTATGTCCAACTTCGACCGAGAGGTCAATCGACGGATTCACCTCGGCTGAGCAGCGTTCGGGAAATCATACGACATATCTTCTCGTCAGATATACCTTAAAACTTTAAAACGAGATTGTACAAGCAGTACGTGCTACCAGTAAAGTCTTATGGATCTGAGACGTGAAAGTGAAACACTCACTGCTGGCCGTATGAGGGCGCTCAAAGTCGCTCAACGAGTTATGAAGAGGGCTATGCTCGCGGTTTCTCTGCGTTATTAACTTAGACTGTAATGGTGATAGTAATGGTGGACTATTTATATATCTATTACTATTTATTTATTAGGTGGTAGAGCCATGCTGAGTATAGTTGTAGCACGAATTGGTCGGAACGACCGGGGAAGGACCACGCTCTCACAGAATACTAGCGTCAAATAGTAGCTTAATGAACCGGAGACCCTTTTTACTGGAAACGAGGCATTCCACTTAAGTCCTCACGGATGACAACGCATCTGCATTTTGATTCGTAATCGAGGATATATGTAGATGTCTATGGGCCACAGCAACCACTTACCATCAGGTGGACTGTGTGCTCGTTTGTCATCCTATCCTATAAAAAATACTATAATGGAGATAATAAAATCCTGCGGAGCTCATAATTTTAGATACTATTAATTTGAATTTGTCGATGCGTTCAAATGCACGCTCAGATATAATTACACATGTGCGTTAATAAAAATATTTGAGAACATTGTCATTTTTTATATATTTAATGTGTTAATATTTTTTTTATATAAACCAACACGGATTGATAAAAGCACACATTATTTTTGAGCTGCATTGTTCATGTGTTGTTCTTCTTAAAGTAAAATAGGCAGTCACATTGAAACAAAAAAAAAATTTTTTGGCTAAAAACTTATATTAAAAGGCTCTTAAAACAGTCGGGTCTTCGCATTTCAATTGCAAAGTGGTCGATTTATTTTTCTACCGACTATAATAAACATTTTGTTTCTTTTATGAATGTTTATTTTGTAGCTGGGTTTATCACTTAATGTCTATTTACATATAATCTTATATATATATATATATATATATATATATATATATATATATATATATATATATATATATATATATATATATGTGAAACTTTTCTTTCCTCATGACTTTCCTTGGTAGAGCAACAATGCAGAATTATCATTCGCGCTAATTGGTTGGTTGGTTTAACCGGGGAAAGAGCACGCTGTCATAGATTACCCCTGCAAAAGGACACAAAATGTTGCCATGTTTCGTATGGAGAGTAAATAGTAAAAAATCTGATAACTGGGCTTTCCAATTTGGTTCTCAGAGGTGACAAGGAACTTGAATTTTGAGAAAGAAAAATAATTCCTAATTAAGAATGGATTAAGTGTTTATGGGTCACAGCATTTACTTACCATCAGGTAAACTGTGTGCTCACTTGTCAGTCTCATTCCATATTCTGATGAGATCATGTTGCTATGGTCTTTTCGTTATAAAGTAACAGGTAAGTGAGAATATGGCACTCCATTGCCGGAAATAAACCACTAAATCGGTTACTGAGAGGACAAATTCTCTCAGAACATATTATTACGTAGATAGTACTCCACTCTAAGCTCCAAACTGATGTCACTTCTGTTTGTAGACACAGTAGCTCGTAGTAGTTAATCTAAATCATTACTTGACTCAATGTATTAAACAAAGATTTCAAATCCAATGTTTTAAAGTTATTGTAGTATCATTGTCATAGCAATATTTGATGGCACTGTTCTGCGCGACTTTGCATTTCTTTTTATTTCCTGTATCCTCTCACTTTGTAGAAAGAATACGAAAATACTCAACACCATATTCACTTGCACAAGGATCTTTATTATCAACACATACAGACTCGTTTCTTCTCTATCTGAACGGTAAACGATGTCCGATGTATCTGGATGGACTGAGCATCAGAGACGAGAGGATACATCACGTTCAGACCTGAAAATAAATTGTCTGTGATTTTGCACAAACTTTGTGTCCTTTTCGTATGCAAACTTAGGACCCGCAGTACAGTTGTCAATTACTCTAACTGCAATAGAGAATCGTAATATTTGCTTTATAACATAAAAAACACATGGTATGCCTTTTTATCCGAATCTTACGCAACATAATATACGAATATGTGTGTTATAGAGGTAACTTTAATTAAAAAATATTCTATAACAAAAAATGAGTTCTATAGATTATCCTTTAAATATTATTCTTAATATATATTATACTTCAAATAAAAGATAAAAGGGGATATGTGTAAAACATCAGTTAACATGGATGATAAAATTGCAATGACCGACATAAAGTTACGTTCACGTTCATAAATAATGGTGATATTTGTCATATGCACAGCGCCCTCGAAACAGAGGAGATAAAAAGATATTCGATGAATTTGTGTGAAACTGATGAAGTGACATATTATAATTGTTAAGAAGTAGATAGTATACTCTTAATCGTTATTTTACATTTTAACATTTAGTGGATCGGAGCACAAGTATACGTAAAATCAAAATGATACTTCCAATCTGAGCCTGCTTTATTGTCTTAAATTTGTAAACATCCAGGCCTGCGACACTCTTGTGAATCCTGTGGTGTCACCAATATCCACGGGCGGTGGTGATCACTAACGATAACCAAGGTATGGCGACCGCTTAGTCTCCCGAGATTAAATTTTGTCCTAATTAAAATCTCGGCCCTTCTGTATTATCGTCATCATCGCACCATAAAATCCATTCGTGGACATGAAGCATTTCTATTGCAGGAAGGATATTCTAACGTCACGATTAGCAGGCAAAGTGATGTCTGCAGGCCCAGACGAAAGCACCTTTGATACTGCCGCCCTTGCCAGTCTGCGCATTTTAGGCCTGGCGAAGGTGACTTTCTTAGAATGCGATATTTCTGACTTTTCATTAGTCACCTATTATGAAACCCACGGGCTAAATGTGCTGATGGATTCTCTTACGCCACAGTCACAGGGTCACATTAAGTACCTCTATTTCTAACTTAACTATATTAATATTTCTAAAGTACATCTCTATGTTCAACGCAAAATACAAATGCTTATATGGAATTTAATCAAACAAGATGAATTTAATTTCCGTTGCTCTCTAAATTCTGTTCCTCTGAGGATATCAATACTCTCACAATCTCAGTAAAGCTTAGCGATCAGCGTGCATACGTACACATAATATTAAACGTCGTGTTTTAATTTAAGGTACAGTGCGTGTTAAAGGACTTTACATGTTGTTCAATATTTTTATTCGTCAAATATGCAGGTTTCCTCACGATATTATACTTCACCGACGAGCACATGGTAAATCAGCACTTGAAATTGCAACTTTTTTATAGGAGAGAGGTCAAACGGGTTAACCTGATGGTAAGAGATTACCGCCGCTCATGAACAACTGCGACACCACGAGAATTGCAGATGCGTTGAGGGCCTTTTCTTGAAGGTCCCTAAGTCATATCGGTCAATTCCACAAGGAAGTTATGCGAGGAAGAAATTTTTTTTTAAAATCGCGCAGTGGTGGACCGCCAGTCATCCAGATAGTATAGATGGTTACACGAGAGTTTGTCGCGATGTGCAATGATGAAACTGTGTGGCTGGAATTAGTCCGAACAATTCCCCAGAGCACTCCCCGTGGTAGATACTATAAAATACGCAAAGAGATGCAACATCTTTTCGCAGTGCCAGTGAGTCAAGCCGATTGGAACGAGCTCGGTCGCCGACGAATGGAACTGCTCTGCGCTGGATGCGATCAAATGGAAGGAGCTGGCACTGGGGAGCCCCAACCCAGAGATGGGAGCAGTGTTCAATGTGCAGCCGAACCTGCGCCTTGTAACTGAAATTATTAATGGACTTCGATCCTCACCAGATGTAATATTAGTGAAGAGCGTTTAGCCCATTCGATACACCGGCTCTTAGCAACTTATTTACGTTTTATTATTCTTTTAACTTTTTCTGTGCAAATTATAGCAAGGAATAAACTTCTATGAAAATAACGTTTGCTAGTGTTCGAATAATTATTTAGAATAGTATTTTATTTACTTACTTTGTTTCACTCAAGTTGATTCTGAAAACTTTGGATTAGGAACAAAGGAACGAGTTTGCTATGTAATCAAGAAATATTGGTCTAAAAACTTTCGTAATAAAAGTTTATGGAGCTGTAATTCTGT
>CAJQZP010001700.1:0-17054 GCA_907164705.1 Parnassius apollo
TGGAGCTGTAATTCTGTAAGATTAATCAGGAGTACTTACTTTATATAGAATACTGCATTTTTTAATAGTATAATGCATATGCATTTACACCTGCATCCATCGACTTCCTGCATGTCTTACCAGGTCGTCACTCCATCTAGTGGGGGTCGTCCTACACTTTGCCTACCGGTACGAGGTTGCCACTCGAGAAACTTTTTTCCCTAACGGTTGTCGGTTCTTCGAGATATATGGTCGGCCCATTGCCACTTCAGCTTACTAATCCGTTGGGCTATTTCGGTCACTCTGGTTCTACTGCCTATACCCTCATTTCTAAGTTTATCACGCAGAGAAATCCCGAAAATAGCCCTCTCCATAGCTCGCTGTGCGTCCGTCGTGTTACGATATGACGTTTGTATTATGACAGATGCGTTAATTTTCTTGTATGAAAAAGTTATGAGTAAAATATTTAGATGGGCATATTCTTCCTTTTGAAATCATTGCGTTTAGAGCTTTTTACAACGTACTCATTATTTTTGAATAAAAATCTTAGTAAGAATTATAATTACAAGATAGTGGTTTTATTAAATCCTATATTTTAAGTGAGCAATTCTTTTTAAAATAATTGTACAACGTGTACTTGGTTATATAAACTGTAGTAACGATCTGGATAGCTATTGTATTTGGATATATTTTATGTATAATCTATAAAGATTTTTTTTCAGCACCGGAGAAAAACAATAATAGATTGCAGCATTTTGTCATTATTATACGTAATTATATCCTACTTCTACTACCAAAAGTTTACCACTGTTTGAATTAGGTAGGTATCCCCCATAGATCACCTCATAGGCGGTACATTTGCCATAGTTGCCACGCTTGGCAGACGGGCTTGCAACCGCAGCTCTCAATTTTCAAGTTAATATCAGGAAGACGCTGCTGCTCATTTCCTGGATTTTCTCTCTGTCGCTATCCTACTGCGGATATCCTCATTTCTAAGTTTATCACGCAGAATAACTCCGAGAATAGCCCT
Source organism: Parnassius apollo (assembly GCA_907164705.1). Classification (NCBI taxonomy): domain Eukaryota; kingdom Metazoa; phylum Arthropoda; class Insecta; order Lepidoptera; family Papilionidae; genus Parnassius; species Parnassius apollo. Next base: position 1,010 of record CAJQZP010001700.1, read on the forward strand.
CTCCATAGCTCGCTGAGCGACTTTGAGCGTCCTCATACGGCCAGCAGTGAAGGACCACGTCTCAGTTCCATAGGTCATCACTGGCAACACGCGCTGGTTGTATAGTAAAAAAACGGCTCATGAAAGTTATACATGTCAAATAATGTTATCAACAATATATATATATATATATATATATATATATATATATATATATATATAAATTGCAACTTTATTGAAGTAACGTAGATATATGTGTTACTCGCTGTTTAACTGTCTGCGATGATTTTCCCATATATATATATAAATAAATTTTCATAAAATCCTTCCTAAAACGGTACATGCTAAACTTTCTAAATATTCGTATACTAGGACTTTTCTAATTATGTTAACGCTTCATTCCCATCGTGCCCCCAATTCAAAACTCCACATTTATAGCTTGAGCTACAAAACTATTTTCAGAACCAAGAAGACTGCAATATAGTGGGCACTATGAATGACTAGCTCGTGGAAACTGTCCCTGCTGTCGGAGCTAATTTGTACAAGACTCGTCTCAGAAGAACACAAAAACTCTCCAATCACCTTCTTCATGCCATGGCTGTTAGACGGGAAAAGAAGCAGCAATTTTTAGCAGATTTGACAGAACACATACTGAACAGACTGATCGCCAAATACGTGCGGAGTAAGGTGGTAATGAACTTATATATGAATGAAATAAACCATACATTTCTGTAGCAATTATAAACACAGTCCGAGTCCTTTCTCCGTTATCCGCTTTTGACAGTGCAGTACAGAGGAAAACTAAACGAGAAGCAGAGGCATCAACATCTTCCCGATAACAGCTGAATAAAAACATAAAAATGCTTTTCACACTTCAGTGGCCGAGCTTGGCAACTATGGCAAATATCTCTGCTTTATAATCTGTAGGGGAGATCTATGTTTAGCAGTGAACTTTTGAGAGGTGGTAGTGGTAATGCTAGGCGGTAGCAATAAATAAATTTCGCGTACCATATACTTAATATCATCAGCCCTTCAGCGTCAGGCCACTTAGTATGTACCATAATTTTACTAACGGTATTATATTGTGCATGTATATCTTGAGTAAGTCTGGAATTATCTGCTTTTTCCTTTTCGGTCAATTAAAAAGCTATACAGGTTCAACTAACTGTGAAGAGAGTAAAATCACTTCTATGTAACGACGATCCGTTTTTGCCAAAGCGAATGGAATCCAGAATTTTTGTCGAGAGTCTGTTTAGGCTCGGTGTGTACAACATAAATGTTGAAAGTGCATTTGTCTCAAATGTTAATTTTATAAATTTTACTTTCATCTCAATACAAGTATAATATGTGAAATGTTTACACAAGCAAATCAAATTTACTTCCTGATGTTATCACTGAAATGGATATTATAATTTTACGCTCAGATTTCGTACATGACTGGCAATGAATAATAATGACAAATGTTTGAAGACATCTGAATTTCGACAGGTCGCCCCGGATCAGTGAAACTGTGGGACACGCTTTTCCTTCTCAGAAATGAGAAATGCTTTGTTCATTAAAACATGTAACAAATGAAGTTGTCAAATGTAGCAGATTATGTCTAGAGTTTTGGATACAATAAAAGTGTTGTTTGCTTAAGATGGGTGCCTCATCACCTGTATTAGGATAGCTTTCTTTTGCATTTTCTTGAACGTATTTTACGACTAATGAAATTTATGATTTTATTCTAAGCCTCACTGGATGTCATCACCTTTGTTGATCATTATCATCATTAACAAGGATCATGTGTAAAATCAATATCACATCTATGCCGGTAGTTATTGCGAGCACTAAGCTAGACACGTTTGTCGAGTATGTTTGGAACAAATAGTCCGACTAGGTAAGTGAAACTTCGACCGAGAGATCAATTGACGGGTTCAACTCGGATGGGCAGCGTTCGGGAGATTATGACACATCTTGTCGTCGGATACGTTCCGAAACTTGAAAATAAGATTGCACAACCAATGCGTGTTGCCAGTATAAAATCGTTAAGTCATCATTTATGGATTTGGGACATGGTCTTTTAAGCTGGCCGTATGAGAGAGCTAAAGGTCGCTCAGCGAGCGATTTAGAGGGCTATACTCGAGGTTTCTCTTTTTTTATAGGATAGGGTGACAAACTAACACACGGTCCACCTGATGGTAAGTGGTTGCTGCGGTCCATAGACATCTACATCTATCCTCGATTACAATTCAAAATGCAGATGAGTTGTCACCCGTGAGGACTAAGATGGAATGCCTCGTTTCCAGTAAAAAGGGTCTCCGGTTCTCTACACTCACCATACAAAACACAGCAGCATTAAGCTACTATTTGACGCTGGTATTCTGTGAGAGCGTGGTCCTTCCCCGGTTGAGCCGACCCACTCGTGCTACAACTATACCATTAGTATAACTGCAGCATGGCTGTACCAGGTCTACGTCTACTTCTACGTCACGTCTTCATGATAAACTTAGAAATTAGGATATAGGCAGTATTACCAGAGTAAGCGACATAGCCTAACGGTAGGTAGCTGAAGTGGCAGTGAATAATAATGTAAATGCCATATAGCTCGATGTGTGAAAGGTTCTGGTAGGCGAAGTGCGGGGTAGCCTCCCACTATATGAAGTGACCACCTGGTGTGAAATGCTGGAAGTTGATGAATGCAGGTGGCTCAGGACCGTGCTTTGTGGGTTTCCTATGGGGAGGTTAATGTTCAGCAGTGGACTTGTGAAGGGCTGTAAAGAATACACAAAAATCACTGGCTTCGCAGATTGTATGACATTTATAGTTTAAATATTTAATGCAATAAAACATCACACGCTTCGTTGCGCGCGTTTAAACATCAATTTGAAATGTCCACAGACGTCTGGTTGGACCAGATCTGTCTGGTTTTGCGAACTACCAGTATTGGAATACACAGAATATAATATTTCGTTGGATTTCGAACAGATTATCATCCGCAACAACTAATATTAATGATTTCTCACATTGACGCGAATACAACACATAAATGAAATTAGTTTTACGGATTTTATTGCGTTTTTTTAAACTTTTTTATTCCCGGCGTATGGGATGCTTTGGAGCAGCCATGGTGACGGGGAGAACTGAGGTTTTTGACGACGTTATAGTGAGCTCGGCTACCGTATGCTTTTGAGTATTATAGATATTATAGGCACTGTAATCTTGTATATAAGCTCGATACTGTAATATTCATCATCATTATTCACGTTATCTTAAGCTCTCAAAGACCCGGTGTAATTTTTTACTTTTTGTAAATACTATGAGAGTATATTTACTACTTTAAGCCCGAAAATACCACGTGTGGATAACAACGACGAGCGCGTTAATTAAAATTATTACCGTTATTTCATTCTATATTCGGTACTAGGAATGTCTCGCGTATCGTGCTAGCTTCCAGGTCCGGAACAATTATTTATCGGTCATTCAGTGCTACCACTTAACACTTTGTACTACAGCCATTTTATTTTACAAATAAAAAATATGTATACTTGGATTAGTAACAAATAATTTAATTTCATATGATTCTTTTTGTTGTATGTTTATCTATCAATATCATTACATACTTGTCAATTGTGTCCCAATTATAATCATTATTATTTTTGATATAATAGCTTCAGAGTTTCCTTTTATAGAATAAGTAAGACAAACGAGCACACGGTTGACATGGATTGAAAGTGGATGATTTTGCCCATAGACATCTACATTTATCCTCGATTGAGTGTCAAAATGGATGTGCGCTTAATTCTCAGGACTAAGATGAAATGCCCATTTCCAGTAAAAAGGTCTCCGGCTCTTTACAGTTACCATATGGTAGGTATAAATAGCAGCATTAAGCTGATATTTATACCTGCAGCCTGTGGTGTGACTATTTGCAGAGAATTTACAATGCGCTTAGAATTCAATATTATAACTTAGGATGCTAATGGGTCTTCCTACTGTACTGGTTCAATCATCTTTGCTGAAGCAGGTGTTGAAGATTTTTATGGCATCATAAGGAAGCGAACTGCGTCAATGTCATGCAGACTACGGAAGAGCTAAAATGGTGTTTTGAAGATATTTCAAGATAAGCTTGTATGTCCCATTCAGAGGCATTAGGTGCTAATGCATGTGAGTGGGACCTTCAAGTTTCTTAACTGATTGCTCTTATCCTGACTAGATTAATATATTTTAATTGAAACATATCTTTTATTTTATATTTTTCACCAGCATAGTTCATTTTATTTACTAACAAATGTGTATATGTGTGTATCTGAAATAAACATTAATATTATTATTTAACGCTGGTATATTACGAAAGTGTGGTCCTTCATGGATCGAGCCGACTCACTTGTGCCACAAAAATAATGTGGCTGCAATGTTGCATATATTTGGACCCACCCCACCCCTAAGCGTATTCGAACAACATCTTCTTCATAAGCCCGTAAATTCTATCAATCCTATTATATGGAGTAATAATACTAAAAAAAACGGGTTAATAAAATGATATATGAAAAAAAATTAAAAATGTATCGCATGGGCATCTTGACCCGGCATGCCTTCTTCCTGAAATAAATTTTTCGGCGACATAAGTACTTAAGTAATTTAAAAGAATAGTCCTTTATAGTCTTTATATTCCAGTTTTTTTTTGCAGTCCGCAGGTAACTATATCCCAACCTTTTTCACTCATCTGTTCTGGCTGAAAATGGATCTTGTTATCCAACAATCGTAAATACCAAACAATCGAGCCAAAATTTTTTGACGTGGAGGACTTATGCAAAAACTAACTTATCCAACAAGTCAATATACTGCGCGTTTTAACTACAATAATTCAGTGATAAACTATTATCTTACCAAATGGTAAAATGTTAGCTTAGCTTAACCAAAGCAAAAGATTGTGGGATTGGCAAGGATAACTCGGAATATAATGTTACGAGCTTGAGGTTCGTGACAATAAAAATTGCCGATAAAATTACCTAAATTAACACTTTAATTTACTTTACACAATTAAAGTTAAAACACTAATAATTTAAACACACTAATTCACTTAATTCCACTCCGAAGCTTCGCTTGTGTCGCTGAGTTCAACTCTAACTCGATCGCATCTTGCAGCGCCTATATATTTAAATTAGCAAAGAAATATCCAGAATGTTCAAGTAAACACGGGCAAGGTACCGAGCGTTCGAGTTTCGACTAGGCGCTGTCGGTTGAGTAATTTGTGATGTCATTTTCTCAATGCTCCCCTCGCTCTCGTTCCTGACACTAGATGGCGCTAGTGTATCGTTGACTGGAGCGCGTAACACTGCCCCCTCCTAAGACATGCTCGTCCCGAGCATTATCGGCCCCATAATAACGCGCCAAGCGATTCACATGGACGATCTTAGGAGTCCCTCTTGCGCCTTTCTGTAACGGCTCCGCAATGTCAAGGGCTGTCCTATCCCGTGGTGCACCAACATTGTACAATTTCGGTGCTCCTCTACTACGTGTCCGAGGTCCCCGCTCGGCCGCACAACTTGTACATGTACGACACCAATCCTCGACATCGTCACGATAATGGACCCAGTAAAACTGTTCTCGGACCTTCAGTAGAGTTCGTTTAACTCCCAGATGGACTATTGAACGACCATTATGGCACAACTGTAGAACATTCGGCACTTTAGCTTTAGGGACAACCATTTGCAAACGACAGCTGTCTCTTCGACCATTGTCCCATTTACGGCACAGGACTCCATCCTGAATCAGCAAGCTGTCCCATTGGGCCCAATAGCTTTTCGTGGTTGAACTCATCGCTGAGACGTCCCTCCACTTAGGCTTGGTAGCACGGGCCTTCATCCATCCCAGAATCGGCTTGATGTCCGGATCTTCCTGCTGTGCATGTCGTAGGTTGTCCTTCCACCCGTTGCTGAGGTGGTCTGTCCTGAGCATCCTCACGGATACCACCTCCTTACTCTCTTGCCTACTACAATGGTTGCAATCTTCAGGACAAGGTCTTCTTGACAATGCATCTGCGTTGCCGTGAGATTTCCCGCTGCAGTGTCTGATAGTAAAGTCGTATTCCTGCTGCTGCTGGGCGGTGCTGTTAGCCGCACTTCCTTTCTGAGACCGTTCACCTTCCCTTCGTAGGGTGTGCTCAGGGTAGCTGGACCGAAGATGGTCCCTTTCCCCACAGCCATAGCACCTAGGGCTGTATCTTTTATTGTGGTCGCGAACCGTAACTGCTGTAACCTCCCTAGCGTGAGGTGAACGATGATCCTGTCGCCGCCAGGCAGTGTCGTTAGCTGCACTACCCTCTCGAGATCGATCAACTCTCCTTTCAACGGTTCGCTTAGGGCAGCTGATTCGAAGATGGCCCTTTTCCCCACAGCCATAGCACCTTGGGCTGTATCCTTTGTTGCGGTCGCGAACTGTAGCTGCTGCAACCTCCCTGACGCGATGGGAACGATGATCCTGCCGCACGGCTTCCACTTCCAGTGCATGGGCCAAGGCGTCCTTAAGCGTCTCGTGGTGCCCGAGCCTCACAGCAGCTCTGACTTCCAGGTCGCGGATGCCGTCGATGAATGTCTGCACCAGGTTCCCTTCAATGAGCGCAGGTACAGACCGGTATGCTTTTCGCACCAGCTTCTCCACTTCTAGAGCCCACTGCTGCAGGTTTTCATTGATGCGCTGCACACGATCTTTAAGCTGCGCACGAAAGACGTGTTCCAGGTGAGCGTCGCCATATCTCGCCTCCAATGCCTCAAGGAGTTGCTCATAAGTCACTTCCTCACCGAGAGCTTCCAGAACTGTTAAGGCTTGGTCGCGCAGGCCTAGTGTGAGAGCAGTCATGGCCTGACTTTTATTCCAGCCGTTCGCCTTCATAACAGCCTCGAACTGGATTTTGTAGGCTGACCAGGAAGAAGTCCTGTCGAATGGTGGCACCTTGAACCCACGTAGCGAAGGTGTAATAGCTACTACGGGAGCTGTAGTTCCATCCCCCAGTTTGAGGTCGTCCAGCGTTTTCTTCACGTCAGCCATCACGTAATCAACCCGATTGTTTACTTGGTCGATTTGGGTTTTAGCTTCCTTGATTTGGGTTTCAGCTTCCGACAGGCGGTTGTCATGTTGAGCAACCCTATCCTTCACCTCCCTAATCTCTTTCCCGAAGTTAGCGTGGATGTCCTTCACGAGGAGCATCTGCTCTTCCTGTCGGCGGGCCTGTTCCTCCTGCTGCTCTTTCAACCAACGGGCCTGTTCCTGCAGCATCACCATCAGAGCACCTAAATCGGGTGCTGCAGATGGAGGAGCTACTGACGGGCCTGCAGCCGGCGGCTGGCCCTCCGACGTCAGCGGCGTTGCACCACCAAATCTTCTTTGGTCCGTCTCCTGCTGGCGTGTATTTCGGGTACGGACACCCTCCGTTTCCTCCTTAGGTAAAATCGGCATGATTTTATCCCACTTCTGACACCAATTGTTACGAGCTTGAGGTTCGTGACAATAAAAATTGCCGATAAAATTACCTAAATTAACACTTTAATTTACTTTACACAATTAAAGTTAAAACACTAATAATTTAAACACACTAATTCACTTAATTCCACTCCGAAGCTTCGCTTGTGTCGCTGAGTTCAACTCTAACTCGATCGCATCTTGCAGCGCCTATATATTTAAATTAGCAAAGAAATATCCAGAATGTTCAAGTAAACACGGGCAAGGTACCGAGCGTTCGAGTTTCGACTAGGCGCTGTCGGTTGAGTAATTTGTGATGTCATTTTCTCAATGCTCCCCTCGCTCTCGTTCCTGACACTAGATGGCGCTAGTGTATCGTTGACTGGAGCGCGTAACAATAATATGAATAAAGCGTAATATATTATTTTGTTTACTTATTTAATTTTTAATTCTGTATGAAACTTGTAATGGAAAATGTTTTCATTTTATACTATACTACTTCATGAGACGTGATGCCATAAGAAGAATAAGCGGAACTATGAGTGCATTTGACACATTTGCTACTTCTTCTACCGAATTAAGCTCTAAGGTCGAACATTTCAACTCTATAGTACGTGTTAAGACTAATTTGATTTGTGTAATTTTTTTGTAAAGTAAATACTTAAGTAAGTAATATTATATAGCTTAATGTGTTAAGTAAATCAAAGTAAATTTGTTCGTAAATTTTTATGCAGTTGTTCCCGATGGTTTCAGTTGGTTTTGGCGGCTTTGCAGTATACTGTGATAGGTTGTAACGATGGTGATGGTGCTAATGAAGAAAACGCGATAGCGTTCAGTTCGAACGTGAAATAAATGAATATTTCGATCTCACACTCTTTTCTAAAGCGCTCTATCTGAGGTGTCTTGTTATAATTAACTTTCAGCTGTATTTCAGGTTTTCAGTTTCAGTTTTAATTAATAATAATTAATAATTAAATGTAAATTGAGTTTTCAATTTACATTTAATTAAGTTATGAAAATACTTTTCTATAAAAAGTTAATAAGTTTCTTTCAGTATAAACAGATTAACTTGCTTATTTAAACTGCTATTTAAGCATTATATAAGTAACATAATATAAAAAGTTAACAGGAAAAAATCATAACATACATGTTTTTTAATGCAGCAATAGTTGGTTTTTGCAATTGGGCAAAGATGTTGCAAAAATATCCATATCTAAAAACTGTTCATTATGTATTGACATCAACCATCGCAGTGGTATGCATTTGCTGGCATTCTACCAATATATCTCGAAGAACCACACCGATGGAAAAAGGTTCTAGTGTGGCAGCCCGTTAGAGGCACCCCCCACTATAGTGACGACCTGGTAAGACATGCAGGAAGTCGATGGATGCAGGTGGCTCAGCCGTACTTTATGGCATTACTTGGACTTATACTATGTATTATATATATATATAATATATATATATATATATATATATGTTACGCCAATGCTTTGTTAACAATATAAAGTATTTTCGGTTCTCTTCAATCACCATACGAAGCAATTAGCTGTTTTTTCACACTGGTAAAGAAAAAATAAGCAATATAATTTTTACGTGGTAGAGCCATGCTGCAGCTATATTACTTGTATAGTTGTAGCATGAATGTGTTGGCTCCACCGAGAAAGGATCACGCTTTCATAGAATATCAGCATTAAATAGCAGTTTAACGCTGTTTTTTTCGTTTCGTGTGCTTAGAGAACAATTTTTACTAGTAACGAGGCATACCATATTAGTCCTCATTTTGACGATGACTTGCAATTCATAAATAAAGTAAACTAAATACTGTACTAGCTAGTTCCTTTTACTATATGAAAAAAATTGAATAACATTAAATGGAATTTTTTAATAATATTTTATACATTTTTAATAACATTAAATTAAGAAACAACAATTAAACAACTAAATAAAATTGAAGTGTCAAAATAACAGCTTTTTCCTAAATGCATATTAAAGTATATATGGTACATACAACAATAAACAATTTAGATTTTGTCTGCCTGTTTATTCCGGCTAATCTCCGAAACGGCTGAACCAATTTTAACGAGAGTTTCCCTGTCAGATAGCTGATGTTATAAGAAGTAACCGGGCAGCATTTATTTTAGATAAAGAATAAGTTAGTGTTCCGGGCCAAACCAGGTTGAACAGCTAAAGTAAATAATAAAAATGCTTGCCAGGTAGACTGGCGATTGCAATAACTGATGACTCACGTTGTCTCTGCTTCTCTTCGCCGGCCTGGTGGATACCTTACGCTTGGCGCCAACAAGGTGGTTATACCACCATATATCGGGAACCTATATAAAATTTTTATTAAGTTACCCACGGGACGAAGTGTGCTGCAGTATTCTCTTATCGTCACCACTCGGCACGTTACAAGTGGTATTTGGAATAAATATGGCTGCTTAGTAATCTCCAATCTCAATTTCACTTTTTGAGCAAAGGTAACTTAATTTCAGGGCGCGGACTGAAACCTCAAATATCGAATCCGCAATTTGACTACTGTCCTTAACTACTTCCAACACAAGCATATTAAACTTACCAGGAATGGTTAGAGGAAACATTTGTAATGTTAATACCATTCTTAGTTATATATAAAAAAAGAAAATGATCTTATATACCATTAATTACATGAACCATGAGTACATAAACACAAATGATTTCAAATTCATATGAGCTACCTATTATATAAGTACTTTGTCAGTTAAATTTCTTACATATTTAATAACAGCTAAACTGTAGCTGCTTCTTTAATTATTATTAAACATAAATAATAATTAAACAAAAGAATGTGAAAGAAGTTCTTGATACTTGAAAGGGATATGTTTAAGCTTTAATAAAAATAAAAGCAGTGGTTACTTAATGCAAAAGGTGGTCTCATGACGAGTTTAATGCCACTGAGAAACTTTGACAGACTTAAGCCTTCTGAATTATTAAGATAACGTAGATGTTAATGGACTGTCGTAAGAAGTTGATAAAGGAGCATTAAAGTGAGAGGTTAAAACGAAAAACTTGATAACTTAATATTTTTCTTTTCTATAAATTACTAATATATGAATCATTTGTCATAATCATCATCTCTATCACCATGCAAAAAGTTTATATGTGTGACAAAAATATTTATTCGTTTAAAAAAGAAAATCACTTCAATTTATAGCAGATTCATTGAAATCTATTTAAAATTAGATATAGCTTCATAGATATAGCATTCATTAAAGTATTTTATCGACTCATTCTTACGTATCTTCGTGTTTTTTGTTAACTCAAAATTACTTAGGTATACTTAGATAAGTTTAAGAAGTTAGTTACTAATGTTTATTAAAACCTCAAATTAATTACAAAAATATATACTTAGGTTTATTTACATTAGTTTTAGAACTTAGTTATTAAGGTAAAAGAAAAAGGTTTATTTTTTGCTCTTCAGATTTTTCGGCGGTTTAATTTTTTGTTAAAAAGTTTTTATTTTATCATTTTTGTGGCTATAATCAAGTAATTACTACACGCATAATTTTTGATTACATTTAAAGTAGTTACATACCTTACTTTAGCTATTAACTGTTATATAATCCTACTTTAACTATTATTTGTTTAAAGCTGTAATTGACCTCGGAAAGAAAGTGTTTGCCAAAGGACAGGCATATGTATCACTGAGTAGAGTAAAAAAACTTGATTTATCTGATATAGAGCCAAATAAGGTATTACACAAACCTCACGATGAACGAGCTTCATCAGAAATGCAGAGACTGAGAGGTCTACACATAAGAGACTGACAGGTCTAAGTCTAAGCTTCTTATGTAATGTTGTAATTAAACAAATCAGCATTAAAATCTGTGAGTAAACAATAAATCACCTCTATTTTTCCATCTTTAGGATAGAATTTTTTTTTCAAATTTATATGGAACTGAGTTTAAGTTAGACCATATCCAATAAAAAAGATTTATCAAAATCGGACTAATCTGTAAAAAGTTATGCGTGGTCATACATAAAAAATATACGCTTCGACTTTAGAACCTCCTTAATTTTATTTTCATCGGTTAATGTAATGTAATTATCATGTAATGTTGTAATACACTACTCAGCATTAAAATTAGTGAGTAAACAATAAATTACCCCTTTTTTCCCACCCTAACAATAGAATTATATTCCAAATTTATATGGGACAAATTTTGAGGTATCCAAAAAAATTTTAAAATCAGACTACTCTGTAAAAAGTAATGCGTGTATGGCCATACATATACGTATACATACATACGTGTATGGCATATACATAAAAACAAAAAATATACGCATCGACTTGAGAACCTCCTACTTTTTGTCGGTTAAAAAAGAAAGATACAGGTACATTGTCACCTCTGAATATGGAATGCCACACAGCCTGTAACTATTTACGCTAGCACTATGTAAAAGTATGGTCCTTCCCTGTTCGAGCTGACCTCTGACCATACAACTAGCTCCATGTCCACAGTTGAATAATATAGCCCTACTAAATTCTATGATTATAAATCGGCAAAATTGTAATTAACAATTTCATTACAATTCATTTGCGACGAAAACCCTTTCGGAAATAGGAGGCTGCAACTAGTTATCACAATTACCAAACTGTGTTTACGATTGTTTATAAAGTTTAATAGAAGAATTCTTTCCCGTATTAAGGTCAATATTTTTTTTCCTTTTCTTTCAACTTTACAGAGCACTACTAAACGTACATAAAGTCAAAAGTCTTGGACATATGCAAATTTGCTGAAGCGGGAACTGTTTAAAAAAACCAATGCGATTAAAAATGAAATTTATAAAACTGGTTCGAAGGATATTATCTACTTAAAAGGAAAGTTATATTCAATATAATTCCAATTGAACGTTTTGGTTTGCCTGAATAAGCTGTTTCAAGAATATGTTAATGATAAGCAAACTATAAGAAATTCTATAAAAATTTCATGATTTTAAACAGTTCCGGTAAAAATTTATGTCGGTTTATTTTTTCTATAATATTTTTAATTTATTACATACATTAGGGATACAATATAAACTTGAATGATTGTGATTCAAAGCACTATTATTAACAGAAACGAAATTAGGCTAATATATAATATATAACGAGCTACTGCTCTCCCAGTGGAAACGACAATGACAAAATTTTAGTTAATTCATTGCTAAGCTACCTGATCATATGAGCCGTGGTAGCTCAGTGGTTAACGCTCGCTGTAAATATAACAGAACGCGAGTAACCCGGGTTCGATCCCCGCCGGCACCAATGAAATTGTTAATTGCAATTTTAAGTGCTGATTTACCACGTGCTCGGCGGTGAAGGAAAACATCGTGAGGAAACCTGCATGTCTGAGGAATAAGAAAAAAAAATATTTCGAAGACATGTGAAGTTCGTCAACACGCATTTGGGCAGCGCGGCGACACTTCCTTGCCCTAAAACCCTCTCAGAAATGAGGGGAGGCCTGAGCCCAGCAGTGGGACGTATATAGGCTGTAACTTTACTTTACTTTACTACCTGATCATAGTGCGCCTATTAATATTTAAATTGTGCTCGGAGGGGATGAGGTTCATGAATACAGGAAATTAATTTTATTTTGTCTGATTTATTGTCCAAGTGTGACCTTATTTGCGTTTCGCACATCCGATAATGTATATTTTGCATTCATTTGTACAATAAGTTATCTATATATATATATATAGATAGATAAAGGCTTCTCCATTAATAGCCTCATACGAGGATATTTACCATAGTTGCAGTGCTTAGCAGGCTAGTTAGAAACCGCAGTTTTATTAAAATAATTTGAGTTTAATCAGGTACATTCTGCTAGTCATCTTCTTTTTCATTTTCCTATAACTTAATCGTGCAAGACTTTCTTTAATGATAATATCGTCCTATTGGAGAATCGACTCTTCTCATGGGGAAGTGGTTACTTACCCATGACGTCGTACAGTTCCTCGATGGTGTGGTTGTAATTATCCGCATCTGTCACATTGCAGTTATTGCAATTAATTTAAATTTACTCTGAGATGAATTACGCGTTCAGGTTTTGCAAAACTTATATTACCTTATAGAGAAAGTGAATGTGATTTTATATATGTAGAAGAAATTTGATTTCCCCCCATATCGTTCCTCCGACATAATTATTTGCAATTTGATTGTCAATGTTAATAATGTAGCGATATAAACCAATATTTTCGAAAAATACATTCCAATAAAATCCGGCCAAGAGCGGGTCGGGCCACGCACAGTGTAGGGTTCCGTAGTTTCCCGTCCGTCACAATAAGTGTTCCCACTTATGAGTTTGTACAAAAACTGTTGTTTCCATCCAAGTTCAAAATGATTTCCCTAGAAAGTCCTTATAAAGTTCTACTTTTCAGATTTTTTCATATTTTTCTAAACTTATGGTAAAAAAAGTTAGAGGGGGGTGGGACACATTGTTTTTTTACTTTTGTAGCGATTATTTCCGAAATTATTGACATTATCAAAAAATTATTTTAGTAAACCCCTATTCATTTTTAAATACCTTTCCAACAATATATCACACGTTAGGGTTGAAATTAAAAAAAAATCACTTCCCACTTTACATATAGGGGGCTACCCTAATAAAACATTTTTTTCCAATTCTTATTTTACCACTTTGTCGGCGTGATTGATACACATATTGGTACCAATTTTCAGCTTTCTAGTGCTAAGGGTCACAGAGATTAAGCGAGGACGGACAGACGGACAGACAGGCATGGCGAAACTATTAGGGTTCCTAGTTGACTACGGAACCCTAAAAACAAAACAGGGATCAATAAGCTGAAGTGGCAATGAGTCCAACCTATACCCGGACAATCCTGACATTCTATGGTGAAGAAAATTTCTCTTGCAGCAGCCTTGTACCGGCAAGCAAGATGAAGGGTAGTCCCCCACTATATTGAATGTTGACCTGGTAAGAGATGCAAGAAGTTGATGAATGCAGGTGGCTTTGGACCGTGTTTTGTGGCATTTCTGTAGGTAAGATATTTTTATCAGTAGATGCTCCGACATTTATGAGATCATAGATGAAATTCCAGGGAGGCTGCAAGTAGTCGTTACCAAATTGGCTACTTAGATGGTCTCATAATATACATAAGTCGTAGAGCCATGCTGCAGCTATATTGTGTTTATAGCACGCATGGGTTGTCTCGACCGGGGAAGGATTGCGCAGGATACTAATGTTAAATAGCAGTAATTACAGCTGTGTTTTAAGTATAGAGAACCGGAGACCCCTTTTTGCTGAAAACGAGGCTTTTTCTCTTAGTTCTCAAAAATAGCAACGCATTTTGATTCCTAATTGAGGATACTATCCAACAGGTGGACTTTTGTATTAATTATTATTTGCTGTTCCGTTGTAAAATTAACAAATCTGAAACACTTGTTGGCAGCATCATGAACCGCGTGGATGCGTGTAAACAAATCCATTCCTCTATAATGTAAGAGGTGACAGAGGGAAACTAAACAGCAGCATCTTCCTGATAACAGCTGAATAAAAACATAAAACTGCTGTCAACAACCCGGTGGCCGAGCATAGAAACAATGGCAAATATTTCTCCTTTGAGGCAATCTGTAGGAAGGCCTGTGTTAGCAGTGGACTTTTAAGACGTGGTAGTGGTAATGGTGGCGGTATCAATAAATAAATTTCGCATAGCACACTCTTAAATATTATAGGCCTCTCAGCGTTAGGCCACTTACTCGGTACCATAATTTTACTAACGGCATTATAATGTATATGTAAGAATCTTGTAGCAAAGTCTGAAAATATCTGCTTTTTCTTTTTCGGTCAACCATAAAGCTCTGCAGGATCAATTAACTGTGAAAAGAGAGTAAAAACACTTCTATGTTAGGAAGATCCGTTTTAGCCAAAGCGAATGAAATCCTAAAATATTTTCCTTTTTTTTAACGAGAGTCTGCTTAGGCTTAGTAAGTACAACTTAAATGTTAAATGTTTGTTTGCTAAAAATCTTAATTTTATAAATTTTACTTTCATCAAATTAGGAGTGTAATATGTTGATTTCAGTACACAATCAAATCAAATTTACTGCTTGCTGGTGTCACTGAAATTGATGTTATTATTTTACGCACAGATTTCGTGTACAATGGAAATATTTTGAAGACAGTTCGCACTGGACTGGACTAAACTGTGGGACATGCTATTCCTACGTCATCATCTTCTCAGAAATGAGAGATGCTTTATTCCTAGGACATATTACAAATGAAGTTGTGAAATGAAGGAGACAAATTATATCAACAGTTTTGTATACAATAAAAGACTGGTTTGCTGAAAATGGGTGATACATCACCTGTCTTAGGATAGCTTTCTTTGCATTATCTTTAACGGCTTTTACGACTGTTGAAATTTATAGTTTTATTCTAAGCTTAACTGTACATCATCATCTTTGTTGATCATTATCATCATTAACAAATATCATGTATTTCGTCCATATCACATCTATGCTGGTAGTTGTTGCGAAGCACTAAGCTAGAATCTTTTGACGAGTATGTTTGGAACAAATATTCCGACTAGGTAAGTGAAAATTCGACCGAGAGATCAATTGATGGATTCAACTCGGCTGGGCAGTG
>CAJQZP010001701.1:0-31352 GCA_907164705.1 Parnassius apollo
GATTACTGTATACTAGAGAAAGTAACCATAGCATAGAGTAGAGCACAGAACATGGAGTAGAGTAATATATACAGAAACCATAGTTATATAAATATGTAGCAAGCTCTAGCAAGCTAAGTAACACAGATTTATATAAACTATAACTATAAACTAGTCTACGAAAAGCAGTGTTCAGTGTTGCCAACATTGAAATCTAGCTCCTGTTGTAGAGAACACTAGACGTGGGCGTTATTTCACGTCGCTAGATACAGTAACGCGGCAATACAAGTAGTGATTTTTGTAAATGCGTTACTTATTACTGTTAACTGTGATTGTTGCGAGAGTCGTGGAGTCGACTGCCGGTCGGTCGAGCGCAAAGCGCACATGTGGCATACAACAATAAACAAAACAGGGTACGTAACAGTATTATTGTACGTTTAATTTTCATACGTGACTATAAATATAGACAATAAAATAGAGTGATCTCTGTTTGTAAATAATTTCAACAGTTTCCGATTCCGGGAAGCGAGAGTCCCATTGAATTTAACTAAAATAATTTTTAAAACATTTTTGACGGGTCATGAACTCGTTTATTCATAAAATTAAAAAAAAACTACAAAATGTGTATAAAAAATTTAAATGTTTATAATATTATAAACTTAAAAACTGTGTGTAAATAGCCAAACAAACAAACAAATTAATTGTACAGTGTAAATAAACTGTAAATATCAATAATCATTGTATATACAATCAAATTGACTTGTACATATGCCTGCATTAATAATTTTATGAAAATCTTAGTGTCATAGTAAACGCAAATCAATCATAAATACATTTAATGCACTCAGTCCTAAACCTGAATAAAGTATGAAGGGAAGTTAATTTATTGATTTAACAGTATACAGTTACTGTATAGCTACAAACACAGATTATGATTAAATTTATTTTCGTTTCGTGTGTAACTATATAGTTGGTGGTAATATTTATGCAAACAATCACAATCATCATCATCATCATTACAGCCCTTCACAAGTCCACTGCTGAACATAGGCCTCCCCCAAGTAATGCCATAAAGCACGGTCCTGAGCCACCTGCATCCATCGACTTCCTGCATATCATACCAGGTCGTCACTCCATCTAGTGGTGGGTCGCCCTACACTACACCTACCGGTACGAGGCTGCCACTCAAAAACCTTTCTTCCCCATCGATTATCGGTTCTTCGAGCTATATGGCCGGCCCATTGCCACTTCAGCTTACTAATCCGTTGGGCTATGTCGGTCACTCTGGTTTTACTGCGTATATCCTCATTTCTGAGTCTATCACGCAGAGAAACTCCGAGCATAGCCCTCTCCATAGCTCGCTGAGCGACCTCGAGCGTCCTCATACGGCCAACAGTGAAGGACCACGTCTCAGATCCGTAAGTCATCACTGGCAACACGCACTGGTTGTACAATCTAGTTTTTAGAGATTGAGGTATACCTGACGAGAATATATGTATGTCGTAATTTCCCGAACGCTGCCCAGCCGAGTTGAATCCGTCGATTGACCTCTCGGTCGAAGTTGGACTTACCTAGTCGGAATATTTGTCCCAGGTAAACGTACTCGTCAACAACTTCGAGCATAGTGCTCCCAACAACTACCGGCATAGGTGTGACAAGGACATTGAACATGATCTTTGTTTTGTCCATGTTCATCTTAAGACCTATCTGTTGGGAGGCACTATTGAGTTCATTGAGCATAGTGCTTAAGTCCTCCAGCGATTCTGCCATAAGGACTATATGGTCGGCAAATCGAAGGTGAATGATGTACTCGCCATTGATGTCAATACCGTATCCTTTCCAGTCCAGTAGCTTGAAAACGTCTTACAATGCAGCGGTGAAGAGTTTCGGGGATATAACGTCACCCTGTCTTACACCTCTCTGCAGTTGGATAGGTTTCGAGCTCTGGTTCTGTACTCGGATAGCCATCGTAGCCTTAGCCACTCAAGCGTCCAGCCCGCGCGATTGTTATACCCTTGTACGTCCGGATAAGCGCTGCCCTGATTCGGGTGCTACCGCGCTCGCATCTTGTAACAAAAACCCTACATAGCTTCTTAACTATAATAGCTAGAGTAAAGAAAAAAACTACGAAAAATTGATAGAAGAATACAGATTAAACCTATGTATATTTTAAGATCTAAAAACTTAATTTAAGATATTAAAAACGAGTGTTAACATTGAATTCGGAGAAAAATAAACGTATAAATTTTATTAATTTACACCACAACGAAGAAATATTGTATTTTTTTACCAATAAAATAATGCAACAACAAACTAGACGTATTTTCCTTTCTTATAATGCATAGATGTTTATGTTTAATTAACGCTAAGTAATTAAATAAATTGTAACAAAACACCTACTCCTCGTAATTTTACTGCGATGTCTTGAGCGCTTTCGACTCGCTTGCGAAGGCAAAATATAAGCAAGATGGCCGCCTATCTAAGGTCTCATTCACACTTTGTAATTTACGCAACTTAAAAAAAGGTAGTTATGAGTTTTTTTAGTTGGGGTTTTAAATTAAACACAAATAATAAAATCAATGTACAGTATATTGACATAATAAATATATTTTTTTTCACAAACCTTTACTTACTATAATTATCATTGACTATTTCAAGTAAATTTATTGCTAATTAAATATTTTATTTAAAACTAGGAATTGATTACAAACTAAATATTTACAAAAAAAAGGACTAAATTAAAACTAAAATAAATAAATAAAACAAAATAAATTATGTATGGTACTGCATAAAGCAACCATCAATGCATAGATTTATGTTGCATTCTAGGCACTTCCAAATAGTTCTGGCTGTGACTTTTCGCTGGGCGCACAACCAACAGCGACTTTGCTTAAAGCCAGTTTTAACTGGGAAATGTCGATGCTCGACTTTAGGTCTGCTGGTCGTGGTTGTCGTTGGCCTTTTCATCAGTCCGGTTCTCGAATTCATAAGTCGTGGTTCTGTCGTGAGGTCAATATGTCGGTGTAACTTTAGTAAGTCTTCCGCCAAAGTTGTCCTGAACTGTCTGTGTGATATATTTGGATTAGCCGTTTTAAATAAAACAAAACAATTAAAAATGGCACAGTTAAAAAGACGACGAAATACCTTTTTATACCAAATTTTATTTCGTACACGTTCCATGGGCTGAGCAGACAAGAACTGGTCTTTCCTGTCCACTCCTCCCATGGACTTATTGTAGTCCAGGACAACGCTTGGCTTGTATGTCAGTCGGTCATATTTTTGTCGCGTACCGATTTGGAGGGAATGGTATGTCGAGAGCATGCTAACTAGGTTAGCATCTCGCCATACGATTACCGACAAATCGGAACAGTAGCTTGCCAATACTTCACCTTGTCTTAGTTCTGTTTTTGTTATTGTCTTCAATGAATCGGGAACGAATTCCCGATTCAGTCGTAAGGTCCCAAAGCAGTCTGTCTGTTGTCGTTTCAGACACCGCGCTAATAATGGACAATTGTAAAAATTGTCCATTATTAACGTGTGTCCGCGGTGAAGTAGAGGTTCTACTAAGTCGTAAACTATTTTGGCAGTAGCATTGCTGGGACGTACATCGCTACTGCCAGTTATGACATGTCCAGTCGTGTCTGTATCATCAGGTCTTTCGTCAGTGTCAATAGGGTTAGTCTCGTTAGATGTAGCTGTTGCAGTCGCAGTCCCAGTCTTTTCTTTTCCCGCATAAATAAAAAACTTCCAAAGATAACCAGAGGAAGACTCACAAAGCTCATAAGTCTTCACTCCGACTTGCGCAGCCTTTGACGAAATCTTCTGAGCGAAGCCTAGTCGCCCATGCCACTTCAGAAGGGATTCGTCAATGACAACCTCCTGGGAAGGATAATATAAATGCGAGAACTTTTCGTTGAAATAGTCAGTCACCATTTGAATTTTGCACAGTTTCTTTGGTTCTGTAATTGTCTCATTGTCGACGAAATGGATCAGTGACTTCAATAATAAAAATCTATTGTACGACATTATTTTTCGGAAGTAAGGCATAGTGCCAAAACCATTGAAACTAAAATAGGACTCCTCTTCCTGCAGGGGGGTATAGCCCTTGAAGAATTGATATGGCTAGAAAACTGACCATTTCATCCCTGTCCGTCGGTGTCCATCGGTGTAGTCTTAAAGTCGGTAAGAATTTGTTCTGGTCTTTCAATAATTTTATTTTTTGGTCGGCATATCTGTTAGTCTCTGTGCAAATTCTGTCTATAAAGTCGCTGTCGATCATTTTATAAAAAATTTCGACGATACTAGTCTCCTCTGTAATCGAAAATGTCGGTCCTGGAGTCCCGGTAAAATTTTCTCGTTGTCCTGTAAAAGTCTGTCGATCTCTTTTCCACTCAAAATTGTAACAGTCATGTGGTGCGATCTCCCCTGATTGCTAGGTCGTTTCGTCGGTCTTCTGTCTCTAGTATACGAACCTCGTACAACGTCATGTCAGTTTCAGCTGCAGGCTCCGCCGTAGCGTTGCGTGAGGTCATGACAGGGAGAAAGCAGTCCTCGTTTTCTGTGTCCATGTCACAGTCACTTAGGTCATCGGTCAGTTTTATCCAGTCGCCAACGACAACGTCGAAATTCTTGTCAATAACCCCTGAAAAAAAAAACTTACTGTTAACAATTCGTGGTTTTCTATATTTGACTTCTAGATTGAATAATGCGTACCAATCGAAGTACGCTGTTTGCTAGTGGAAGGCGTCACAGTTACTTCGTCATCAGCCTCGGCTACCATATTGTTTCCTGAAATAGAATTATGCTTAAATAAATTGTTTACTTCAACTTCAAATTGACCTTAACTTTCACTAGAATTTATCTCTATGAATGTGACCAGAATTGGCCTTTGACGAAGAAGCAGAAAGACTTCAAAAAAGGGAAAACATTAAAAATAAAAAGATTCAATAATAATTTTTTAGGTGTATGTGTGTAGTGTATGAATGTGCGAGAGTGTATGTGTGTTCAATCTATCAAGGGATTTATTGAGGAAGAATTTGCAGAAGGTATGCCCCTTTTTTTAGGAGTTTTTGCCATTAAGGCTCTATTGATCTCCGTATCTAAGCGATCCGGATCCAGACTGTCTAAGTAGTCGGGAGAATAAGGGACGGTATCGAGGTCTGACGTACCGATACGCAGCAAATCTCTAGGTTTCAGGTCTTCTGTAACAAACAATATGAGGCTTAGGATTCTTATAAAATGAATAATACATAGGCCTAGCAATATATTTACTTACGTATCTCCACGTCCCTGGGCGGAGATAGTTCAATTTCATCTGTAACAAACAGCATCAAGTTAATCAAGTCATAAAGAATAAGATTGTGAAAAGGTTCAGGTGTAGTAAAATATTTTCTTACCTATCTCGACATCCCCGGGCGGCGATTGTTGAATGTTATCTGTAACAAAAAGCATCAGGTTAATTAAGTCATAAAATAAAGTTTGGGAACAGGCTTAGGTATAGTAAAACATTTACTTACGTATCTCGACGTTAGCCATGATTTCGGCGTGTTTGGGTGGCACCAATTGTATATCCTCTAAAACAAATAATATTAATTCAAATATAAAACAATAACAATATAGTAAAATTATTAACAACAAATGACTCTTTACCTAAAATAATAATTTTTTTACGCTGGCTATCACATTCTGGTTCCATGAACTCGCATGGTTCGCGCTCCGGCGACGCCAATCTGCCAGAAAAAGAAAACTTAGTAAACACGTGTTGCTAAATTATGATAAAGTATGTAGTAAATACATTTACCGGGCGCGCCTTTTGCGCGGAGGCGCGTCAGGCATTATAACTCTAGCAACCTCAGAGTCACGCTTGCGAGTTAAAAGCTCCCTTTTTACTTCTGCTGGCAGCGCTGCAACACGCTTCTGGGTGAGCTGCCGCTGAGCGCGAATTAAGTCTAGTTCACTGCTACAAAGAAATAATATCCTGTAGTATCAAAAATAATAGTCCAACAATAAATCTGTGTAAAATATACTTACATCCTTGCTTGGGAGGGCTGATTGTCGTGTCCTCCGCGTCCTCTTCGGCCTCCCCGGTGTCTCCGACTGTTAGGGCGTTCTCCACCATAATGGTTGCCACGGTCGCCACGACTACCATGGCCTCTATGGCTCCCGTCGTTAGACGGCAGATCATTTTCACTAGGTGATCTATAATATAATATAATTATTTAAAACTTGACTACATATCTAATATAAGATGAGAAAAACAAAATGTACGAAAGTAGTTTTTAGTAACAAAATTACTAAAAATAGAAAATACCTCCTAACTTGAGATGGTCCCCTCCCACCTCTAGTACGAACCCCTCGGCCTCTACGACTTCCACGAGCTAAGTTAGTTTCGGTCGGTGATCTAAAATTGTTGTATGTATTAATTTAAACCATTAATATCATCAGGGAAAAAAACAATAATAATGTGGTAAAGAAGCATTAAAAATTACCCGCGTCAACTTAGAAGAGAGTTATTTTAAATGAGTAGGTATCCAATCCCTAATAACATGTATTATAAATGCGAAAGTCTGTATGTTTGTTAGTATATATGTCCCGTTTTCACGTCAAAACGGCTGAACTGATTTTGATGACTTTTGGTACAGTGATAGATGGGACCCTATAACGGTTATAGGCTATATAGCACAATATTAAGTAAATGATGGAAAGTACGGTGCAATCTCTGGGGTCGCTTTTTAATAGAAGCTATTTTTTATGGCAGTAAGGACCCTTTTTTATTATATGATTACATAACAAAAGCCATTTTTATTTAGGATTTTTTTCTCGAAAGTTATGAGGTTCTTCAATGTAATTTCTTTTGAAAAGCGTTCTACATGAAGAGATCTACATAATAAATAATACGACAGCTTCTAAACTGGCGCCAGACATTGAGCAGTGGTGCAAAGCGAAAACCGTATACCGAAAAATGAATGATTTTGATTAAATATGAGAATTAAATTATTGTCAATACATCACAAGGAAAGTAAAGTGATTTGAAATCGTAGAACACATCCTCCATGTAAGTAAAGTGAAGTTAAATAGAAAAGAGAGCAAAAGTCGACAATCACGAACAAACATAACATTAATATAACACAAGAACAAAAACTATGAGATAAGAGCATGATGAAACACAATTACACAACCAACTAAGCGAAAAAAAAAACTCAAGACCCAAACCAACCAAGACCTCGACCACAAAAAATAAGAAAGCGAAACATATTGCAAGCATACTTTGCTATTTGTACCGACCCTTATTTAGAGCCATTGTAGTTACGTCCGTGGATATCAAACTATCCACAACAAAAGACCTGAGGAACACAATAACATTTCTAAGGAATCTTCAGTGAATATAGTTTAATTCTGTTTGCAAAGTGCATTATTATGTTTATTACAACTATTACTCGTTGCTTAAATATAATTTTACTGAAAAACTAAGTTAACAAAACTAAAATTGGGCCGACAACTTGAGCGGCCATTTTTTCGAAACAGCTATACTTTGAATTTAAAATATGACTCGATTTTACACTTAGAACTGTGATATATATACGTAATTATAAAGCACAAATCATCTAGTTTATTTTGACGTATAATAATCTACGAAATATTAAATTAAACTAAAGTACTTACGACATAATCGCTGGCACTCCAAAAACACTTGTTCACAAAACACAGAACACCGATACTGAAGTAAGATATTTATATATCTTGTCTATGTCTTAGTTGCTATAACAAATATATAACAGAGCCCTATGAGTCGTCGAATGGTGACAAAAACCTGTCATTTACGCACAAGTATCTTTTCTCTTTAGTTTTTTCGTTATTAAGCCGAATACTTTTTATTTTTTGTTTCAATTGAGAAGTGACTATTTTTTGTTGTATTTTGATAAGTCAATAAAAACTGATTATTTTATTTGTATACCTATGTAATAAAAAAATTCATTATATTTTGGATCACAACTGTGCCCCGCACGTGGAATCATGTGACTATATAGGGCGCGTGTAAAGTTGTGCTAACAGAAAATATTATGCGAGTAAAGATTACTGGAGATCCGGAAGCACAAGAGTTTGTTGAAAATCTGTTAAAAATTGGCAATGACACCTATCCTATATTATATATCCTATATTGATTCACAGTTAGGCAAACTTCTATCAAAAATTGTATAACGTAGTAGATACAGAAGAAGAACTTATTGAAAAAGTTTATCAGTCTATTGAACAGAATTATCTAAATAGGACATGGTTGTGTGAGCGAGCAATTTTCACTACAAAAAAATGATGTAGTGCATCAAATTAATGGAAGTATACGGAATATGACACCAGATGAACAACTGTATAAATCAATAGACACAATGATGAATCAGGACGAAAATGTGAACTTACCAACAGAGTTTTTAATTTCACCGAATCCGCCTGGTATGTCTTTGAATGTATTGAAGCTAAAAATTGGATCACCAGTCATATTATTATGAAAATTTAATTCGCCAAAATTATGTAACGGTACAAGATTATGTATAAAACAACTTCTCAACAACATTATTGAGGCAGTAATTCTAACTGGCAAAGAAAAAGGAAAATCTGTTTTTATACCACGAATTAAATTAATTTCAAATGATTTACCATTCTTTTTCAAACTGTTACAGTTCCCTCTACGATTGGCTTACAGTATAACTATCAATAAGGTACAAGGTCAAACGTTCCAATATGGTGGAGTGAATTTGGGAGAATGCCGTTTTACACATGATCAACTCTATGTAGCTTCTTCGCGCGTTGGACAGAACAAAAATTATTCATGTCTGCACCAGAACAAAAGACAGTACATGGCTGCACTAAAAGTATCGGGAATGGAATATTTCCACTATTCCTGTCATATGAAAATCTTTTTAATTGAAAACTCCTTGGTTTTAAAAGTCGAATACCATTTATTTAAAAGATTCTCGGTCTTGTCACAAGGTTTTGTCAAACTTGTTTAGTCGTTGAGAAAATGGAATTAACTCGAGAAAATTCAATAGCGATGATTTATTATGACTTTCGAAGTGGTTTAACACAAAAACAGTGTGTTGATCGGATGATTTCTGCATTTGGTGATGAATCCCCATCCAAAACCACAATTTATCGCTGGTTTGCTGAATTTCAACGTGGACGTGTCAAGCTCAGTGATGATCCCCGTCAAGGTCGTCCAAAAACTGCAGTCACCCAAGAAAACGTTAATGCTGTGCGTAAGCTGATTGAGAAAGATCGACATGTGACATACCGCGAAATTCAGGCGACTTTAGACATTGGCATGAGTCAAATACAAATAATCTTGCATGAACAATTAGGTGTAAAAAAGTTGTTTTCCCGATGGATACCGCATTCGCTCTGTGAAGAGCAAAAAGCAGCTCGCGTTGCTTGGTGCGTCAGAACTCTCGAAAGATTCCACGCAGGATCCTCAAATGCTGCATACAACATCCTATCAGGTGATGAATCCCGGATATACGCGTACGAACCCGAAACAAAAAACCAGTCACGAGTTTGGGTGTTCGAAAATGAGTTAAAGCCAACAAAAATTGTTCGTTCACGGAGTGTTGCAAAAAAATGGTGGCCACGTTTGTCTCCAAAACCGGCCATGTTACGACTATTCCTCTTGAGGGGCAAAGAGCGGTTAATGCAGAATGGTATGCTGGCATTTGTTTGCCACAGATCGTTTCTGAACTCCGTAAAGAGAACTGCAACCGCCGCATCATCCTCCATCACAACAATGCGAGTTCTCACACCGCACAAAGAACAAAAGAGTTTTTAGAGCATAATAGTATGTATAGTGCATAAGAATGTATTGTAATATAGGCATCCAGTACATGACTGTCTGTAAAGTATTTTTGTATAATGAATAAAAACATAATATGTAAGAAAAAAAAACTTAAAAATTTAACAAGAAAAGTCACGTGTTCATAATTAAAAAAAACTAATTTAATAAAACATACATACATGAATAATTATTCAACAAAAATTAACCCAGCGAAGCGGGTTTTCACAACTATTGTACATATTTTACCAGATACCTCATGAAGAAGATTTTGCTCCAGTGTGTATATTCAAATGCCTTAGCAAATGACTTTTTCTAATACATCTATATTTACAGATATTACACGAAAAAGATTTTTCACCGGCGTGTATTTTCATATGTGTTTGCAAATTAAATTTTGTAATAGATTTATATTCACAGATATTACACGAAAAAGGTTTTTCTCCAGTGTGTATTCTGATATGTTTTTGCAAATGACTCTTTGTAATACATCTATATTCACAGATATTACACGAAAAAGGTTTTTCACCGGTGTGTATTTTCATATGTATTTGCAAATGACTTTTTCTAATACATCTATATTCACAGATATTACACGAAAAAGGTTTTTCTCCAGTGTGTAATCTGATATGTGTTTTCAAATCACTCTTTGTAATACATCTATATTCACAGATATTACACGAAAAAGGTTTTTCACCGGTGTGTATTTTCATATGTGTTTGCAAATGACTTTTTCTAATAAATCTATATTCACAGATATTACACGAAAAAGGTTTTTCTCCAGTGTGTATTCTGATATGTGTTTGCAAATGACTCTTTGTAATACATCTATATTCACAGATATTACACGAAAAAGGTTTTTCTCCGGTATGTATTTTCATATGCCTTTGGAAATTTCCTTTATCTGTACATTTATAATCACAATTTTAATTACACTTGCTTAGCGACGTGCGCTTTAAGATGTGCTAAAATGTAACGTTTTTGAGATGTTTTAAATTCGCAAATATCACAGTTATATATATCCATTAGTTGTGGTACTGGAGTTTGTTCAACTTGTGTCTGGACTGCATCTGAGTCCTTTGGCGTCTTATGACTGTATGATATGTGGTCGGCGAGAATATCTTTTGTTAAAAACTTTTTTCTACAATCATCACATTCAAAAATGTATTTAGTTGATGCGTCAGGTGTGTTTTCCGTCAGTATATTTACACTCTGTTTAAAAATTTTCTTTTTCATGATTTTTGCAGGATGCTTCCCTTTTTTAATAACTGTTTGAGTATCTCTTTTCATTTTAGGCTTAGTTTTAATAACAGGGCTTTCTAAATGAAGGTTTCTTTTACGAACATCATTTGTGTTACAATCAGTAGAATTTGATTTAATCTCACACGGTTTCGAAAACATATTTGTTTGTATGCAGGGTTGTTCTGAAACACAAATGAATCAAACATTTTATTTATTGTAATAAATTGTATCTTTATTGTAAGATAACTTAGACGGTTTACATTAGGCGGAGTTTATGTCTTATAGCATTCTCTCTATCAGTCAGCCCTGGGAGATATAGAGAAATTATAATATTTTACATAATTATACTAAATAACGTTGCTAGATATAATGTATTTTAGCCAATTTCTCTAAATAACACATTCATTTTCGGTGGGAAAGAATGGAATAAAATCTAAATTTGAATAATAATGTTGACGTTGTTCTGACCGTGTTATAATTATATTAATCTAATGATCGCTTGTTAAAATTCCACACAGAAAGAGTGTTACACATATACTTATACATTTTGACCAGTATTTTTTATTTATCTATCTAATTGCTGTTTCGAATTCCACACAGAACTAGTGTTACACACACGGTACAGTCGAAGTTGGCATGTAAGTGCGGCATAAGAGAATTCATCATCACATTTTATCCCGTGGGTTTCGTAAGAGGCGACTTTGGGTTTGGTTTTCCGACAGATGGCGGTATAAACACCGAGTTTACTTCAGATGTAAAATATCCAGACCGGCGACAGGCAACATTGCCAGAGGTGCTCACGTCTGGTTCTGCGATCGTCAATCCTATGCCAAGCGTGACGACTGAGGCAAATCCTCCCTACATCGGGAGAGATCCTTCCATGTGCAGCAGTGGAAGTTCACGGGACGATGAAGATAAAGGAGTTGTTTGTAGGCCATACAAAGACTCAAAACAAGCCCTGGTACATCAAAATTTCACAGTATGCTAGCAACCCAGGTTCGTTCTCCACCAGTATCCATAAATTGTTAATTTTCTATGTGTATATATACAGGTTGCCCCAGAAATCGACGTTAAGTCGGAGTCGGGTTGTCATAATAGTTAACAGAAATATTTTAAAAAATCTTTGCTATATATTTTAAAAATTACAGGCATTTATAATCGAGAAAATTTACATCCTCTCACAGTCTTAATTCCTGTTGCTACAAATATTAATTCTTTTTTTAATGTTATTTTATTGTGTGATTTTGTTTTTTGCCTAACCCAGGATCTCATGATTAGCAGATGTACTTACAACAGCTTTCTCAGACGTTAGTAGCCCTATCAACAAATCAGTGAATCTTCTTTCCTGTTTTGTCTTAATTACACCTTGGGTCACCACCGGTGAATTCAGTTCTTACTTAAAACAACATAATTGTATGACCTATAAATAATCATTTTGGTCCATTTGGCTCACAAACAATCATTTGGTTTGTTCATGTGTAATAAAAGAACAAAATTTTTTATGTACAGTATATCTCCAACTACATGATGCAACAAATTCTTTTACCTATGTCAACGTCATCTAGTTTACTCTTTGCACCTAATGAAATTAGTGGCAAGTCGTTCTCCGAATCCTCACGTCGATCTTCAAAAGCATCAATCTCCAAGTCTTCTTGTTCTTCACCAGTATCTAGAATGAAACAGATTCTGACACAATATATAAAATAAAATCTAATATTTTTTCCAAGCGACTAGATCATTAGATTCCACCCAGCTATGGGCCCGAGCCACCCTCTTTCATCACCATACTGCATGTTTAATAAGCTATGTGTAATAAGCTGAAGTGGCAATGGGCCGAACAACTGACGACCGATGGAGAAGGTGGAAATGGAAAGGTTCTCCTAACGTGATGTAATTATGGCAGCCTCGTGCCGGTAGACGAAGTGTAGGGCGGTCCGCCACTAGATGGAGTGACGACCTGGTAAGACATGCAGGAAGTCGATGGAAGCAGGTGGCTCAGGACCATGCTTTGTGGTGTTCCTTGGGGGAGGCCTATGCTCAGCAGAGGACTTGTGAAGCGCTGTAATGATGATTATGATTTGTTCACCTTATTTAGTGAGTGTTCGCCACAACTTGTATTTAGTAAGTGAGTGCCTGCTAGTACAAGGATACCTTGAGCACCTTTTCTCCATTTATTTTTTGTATGAAGTGACACACAAACTAACACTCTACCTTATGGTATGTAGCCGATCTACAAGATGGTAAGTGGGTACTGCAGTCCACGCACTGCCTGCTGCTAACAACAAACACAAAAAGCTACAATGCGCTGTCACCTTTGACGACTAAGATGCAATGCCCCACAGCCTGTGATTATACTGACTCTATACTCTACAGACTGGCACACAATTTGATGACAGAAATAGGTAACAGGAGGATGGAGGAAACCATGTGGGTTAAGAAATTGGCAAAGACAGGTGGTAGCTTACCAGTTGTATGTATATCATTAACTCCTATGAAGTTAATACATCTTAGTGTTCCTACATACTGGCTGCATTCATACAGGGTCAAAACATTTATAAATATATTTATACATAAGTAAAAGAAAATGTCTAACAAAGCTCATTATGATGTCCATGTAAGCTTATCTTTTAAACAATTATTTAATTCGTTATTTTCTTACTCCATGAGTGCTTTTTACTTTCACTTTGAATTTAAGCAAAGTCAAATCAGTACATTGCACACCAAACCCTCTTTATTTTGTGTCCATGGGCTACAGTAACCACTTGCCATTATGTAAATTGTACCTTAATTTAATAATATCACAAAATGTGTATATCTTACCTGTTTCATGATTCCAGTTTACTTCAAATTTGAAATTCTCATTTTCGATTTTCTCTTCCTCAACTTTAACAGATTCAAGGCTAAAAATGTCATCCTTGCAATGATTTTCTATATCACACTCAACTGGCCAGATATCTATATGATTAATTGGTGTGAATTGAATCTTATCTCTAGCCTCATGTGGTTTTGGTATTGACTGAAACCAAACTCTTTCTTAAATAAGAGAAAAAGCCAGTGTAGTAGTGGCGTAGGAGAATCTATACTACCCAAATAATAAAACTGGACAAAAGTGAAAGTCTCCAAATAATTTAAATAAGAATGTAAAGTTTAGAAATGTAATTAGAATCGAGACTCAAGTCAAGAGTTTTTCTATAGCTTTTAAATAGCTATAGCCTTATAGTGAAATTGGTCTGTAGTTGTTGATATCCACTCCACTCTTGTGAACAGGTGTTACTAGGGACTCCTTGAACAAAAACAGAAATATACCGTTCTACTGTATTAAAATGCAAATGTAATAAAGTGCTGTGTAGTAGCGGTTGAGAATATCCACTACCCCATATCTTCCCGTGGGTGTCGTAAAAGGCGACAGAGGGAGACAGGCAGGAGATGGGCAGCAGCATCTTCCTAATAACAACAATAATATAATAAAAAACTGCGGTTGCCAACCCGCTCGCCAAGCGTGGCAACTATGGCAAATATCCCCCCATGAGCAATGACGCAAATAAACGGCCCGGCGGCCCCGCTATTCCTGGCTACGGTGGCGACCATGGTAACGGCGGGGCAGGGGGTGCTAAGAATCTCCGGTGGAGGTTCGGTTGCCACCTACGACGACTCGACCTGGCAACGTATAACGCACGCACCCTGAGGACTGACGAGAAGATACTGGAGCTGGAAGAAGAGGTAAACAAGTTGCGCTGGCATATTATTGGATTATCTGAGGTCCGAAGAGAGGGGGAGGACACGGTAATCCTCGAGTCCGGCAACTTGTTCTATCACCGGGAGGGCGACCATCTGTCCCAAGGGGGTGTCGGATTTATCGTCCACAAGTCTCTCGTCAACAACGTTGTAAAGATTGGGAGTGTGTCGACGAGGGTCGCGTACCTGATACTGAGAATCACCAAACGGTATTCGCTGAAGGTCATACAGGTCCAACCTCAGCACATCCCGATGAGCAGGTGGAAGAAATGTATGAGGATATTTCTAGAGCCATGCATTCCTCCAAAATCCACTACACGGTGTTGATGGGAGACTTCAACGCAAAACTAGGCACAAGAGAAGGCGGTGAGCTGAAGTTAGGGAAATTTGGAGTAGGGCAACGGAACCGTAGGGGCCAGCAGCTGGCTGACTTTATGGAGAAAGAGGGACTCTTTATGATGAACTCTTTCTTCCAGAAGCGGCCCCACAGGAAGTGGACCTGGTCGAGCCCCGACGGTTCGACAAAAAATGAGATTGACTTCATTTTGACGACCAGACGCCAACTGTTCAGTGATGTCTCAGTGATCGCAACGGTGAAAACCGGCAGCGATCACCTAATGGTTAGAGGCACACTGAACCTAAACGTTAAGTTGGAGAGGTCTCGTCTAATGAAATCAACGCTCCGTCCCTCTCGTGCTCTAATCCAGAATCCCGAGACTTTTCAGCTCGAGTTACGTAACCGCTTTCAGTGCCTAGAAGATTGCAATACAGTGGACGATATGAATCACAAGCTCGTGGAAACTGTCCATGCGGTCGGAGCTAAGTTCTGCAAGACCCGCCGCAGAACACCAAAACTCTCCGATCACACCTTTAATCTCATGGCTGTTAGATGGGAGATAAGGCTGCAATCGTCAACAGATTTGACAGCATACAGGCAACTGAACAGACAGATCGCTCGTATTAAAGAAGCGATCGAGCGGAACCAGGGCTCCAAAGTCTTTGCCAGAGATCTGTCTGCCAGAAAAAGTCAATTGTCAAAGCTGAAGACTGAGTGTGGCAGCATCGTTTCCGAGACACCTGAGATTTTGAGTGAGATTGAGAGGTTCTATGGGCAGCTGTACACATCATCGTTGGAGCCACACGCAAGTGTGAGTAACGATCCAAGAGCAAGTCTTACCCGACACTATTCCGATGATATCCCGGACGTCAGTCTAAGCGAGATTAGAATGGCTCTCCAGCACCTTAAAAACGGCAGGGCCCCAGGCGAGGATGGAATTATAGCGGAGCTTCTGAAAGCGGGTGGAACACCGGTACTTGAAGTCCTTCAGAAGCTCTTCAATTCCGTCCTCCATGGTGACACTACTCCGGAGGCGTGGGGCAGAAGTGCGGTGGTCATGTTCTTTAAGAAAGGCGACCAACGCTCTCTTGAAGAACTACAGACTGATTTCCCTTCTGAGCCGCGTCTACGTGCTGTTTTTGAGAGTCATTACGAATCGTCTCGCACGCAGACTCGACGACTTCCAGCCTCCCGAACAAGCCGGTTTCCGAAAAGGCTTTAGTACCATAGACCACATACATACCCTGCGGCAGATTGTACAGAAGACCGAAGAGTACAATCTGCCACTTTGCCTGGCGTATGTGGATTATGAGAAAGCCTATGATTCCGTCGAAATTTGGGCGGTGCTACAGACCCTTCAGCGGTGACAAGTTGACTGTCGGTATATCGAAGTGCCGAAGTATTTGTACAGTATGGCTACGATGGCTATCCGAGTACAGAACCAGAGTTCAAAACCTATCCAACTGCAGAGAGATGTAAGACAGGGTGATGTTATATCCTCGAAACTCTTCACCGCTGCGTTGGAAGACGTTTTCAACGTTTTTAGATTTGCCGACGATATAGTCCTTATGGCAGAATCGCTGGAGGACCTTAGCACTATGCTCAATGACCTCAATGATGTCTCCCAACGGATAGGTCTTAAGATGAACAGGGACAAAACAAAGATCATGTTTAATGTCCATGTCACACCTATGCCGGTAGTTGTTGGGAGCACTATGCTCGAAGTTGTTGACGAGTACGTTTACCTGGGACAAGTAGTCCGACTAGGTAAGTCCAACTTCGACCGAGAGGTCAATCGACGGATTCAACTCGGCTGGGCAGCGTTCGGGAAATTACGACACATCTTCTCGTATACCTCAATCTCTGAAAACTAAAGTGTACAACCAGTGTGTGTTGCCAGTGATGACTTACGGATTAGACACGTGGTCCTTCACTGCTGACAGTATGAGGACGCTCAAGATCGCTCAGCGAGCTATGGAGAGGGCTATGCTCGGAGTTTCTCTGCGTGATAGACTCAGAAATGAGGATATCCACAGTAAAACCAAAGTGACCGACATAGCCCAATGGATTAGTAAGCTGAAGTGGCAATGGGCCGGCCATATATCTCGAAGAACCGATAACCGATGGAGAAGAAAGGTTCTCGAGTGGCAGCCTCTTACCGGTAGGCGTAGTGTAGGGCGACCCCCCACTAGATGGAGTGACGACCTGGTAAGATATACAGGAAGTCGATGGATGCAGGTGGCTCAGGACCGTGCTTTGTGGCATTGCTTGGGGGAGGCCTATGTTCAGAAGTGGACTTGTGAAGGGCTGTAATGATGATGATGATGATAATGACTGCATTAAAATAATGTGTAGTAGAGTATGACACACATATTTGTGTTGATAACCACTCAAACGCCCGGGCGACCATAGTCACCTAAAACTTTTTCCTGTTGAACGTTAGGGCGATTAGAGCGGCCTCGCTGACTTCTACAATTTAAACTAATTTTTATCAATGGAAAGTTACAAAAAGCTTCATGAATGTTTCACTAGATGGATCCATATTAAAAATGCATCTATCAGTTAGCAAAAGGTGGCATAGACCTAAGAAATACCATTAAAATAAAATAAACAAGTGTTGTGTCAAGTTTTGTGTAGTGGCCAGTAGTACTGTGAATTTTGTATTTAAAATGTAAATAATCCTCAAAATGCTTTCTATTCGTATATCCGCAAGTTTTATGAATCCAGTCCGTAATGATGTTTTTATATGTGATGAAGTCGACACGCGAAAACTTCGCCTTTGTGTGTTGGTGTTTCGTTAAGTTTTAGTATTAAGTATATATTTTTTATTTTAATAAAATATTTCTTATAAGTAAAACAATAATAAATACAAATTTAAAATAAATTCTTATAATAGTTTGTCACATTTTATAGCCGCCCGGAAGATCGATGTCGATATTTTAGATATTTTTGCATAGAAATACTTAATATTTATATAAGTTTATTGGTATTATTGGATAGGGTAAATCACGTTATAGTAATTATTGTACAATAGAAATAAAATGATTTTGCTATATTATCAAAGAAAATAAAAAAAGAATATTAGGATTTTTCAACAGAATTTCTAAAATTAATCAATAAATTTTTTAGTTGTTGCACTTCAGTTGGGTAAATTATTATTACCGTAATTGAATTCTGCATTTCATTAGCTTTCATTGTATGAGTTTTAATCTGATATAGGTAACGAACTTTCTCTGTGGTAATCATTTTAGTCAAACTGGTCGCAATCGGACCTTAAAAAAGCCGCAAAGAGTGGTGCGGGGCGTTCAAGGCTATTGTCGCCATATCGCTCGGATGTTCAAGTGAATAAGCCAACATTATAGTGATCACTTAAATGTCTGCCAAGTAATGATTAAGACAAATTTTTCATTATAATGGGAAAGAAGCATCAAGCAGTAAACTATTTATTAATAAGAAAAGTATTATTCCGGTGATATTGTAGTGATGGTTTAAGGATATCCACTGCCTTATATACCTACCCACGGGACGGGTGTCGTAAGAAGCGACAGAGAGAAACAGGAACAGGAGTTGGGCAGCAGCATCTTGCTGATAACAACTCAGACTAGTATAAACTGCGGTGGCCAACCTGCAAAGCGTGACAAATTTGGCAAAGTCTCTCCTATGAAGCAATCTATGACAGACTTTTATAAGTTTTATTGGATGGAATGGATAATACCTTGGACCCTCCTGCAAGCAACTGCTCCAGAACTGCATTTGACTCAATAGCCTGTTGTTGCAATGTTCTGCATCGAATGAGTCTAGCTTGACAGATGAAACAGACAATTATGGGCTCCTCATCTTCATCCATCTGAAAATATGAAAGTTTGTCATAAATACGGAACACTACTTAAATATACAATTTTGTAATAAAATATATTTGCCACCACAACTCATTTCTTCAACATAATATTTTATAACATTGAAGTGTTTTACAAATGATACGTAAGTGATGTCATGATATCACTGGCTAACTTTCTGCAAGCGGTTAATATATGGACACAATTCTCTAATTAATTTAAAATGTTGTGAGTTTCAAGGAAGTAGGAAGTCTGCATGACATTAACAGATAAAATTTTAAAAGCAGTAGATCCAAACTCTTAGTACCCTAACAGAGGTATTTTCAAGTTTGGGCTTTCAAAATTCAATCCTAATAAACATACATTCATATTATAACTTTAAACTACCAGCATCACTATTAATATTACAAAAACTTTACTGAAAATGCTTGCACTAGGAGTAACTTAAACAATAGTCAAATGGCAGATTTGAACTCTACTTTATTGAGTTTGCAATCATTCTAACTATTGGGCCACTATCACTTAGTTTTAAATGAAGTTAATAACAATACACTTCCCTGAGCAGTTTTAACCGTTTTGATTTGATATCAACTGCAGTATACAGTAAGTTTGGACATCCAACAATTAGATTATTTTACTTCATATGGATATGGGCAGCAGCATTTTGCACATAACAGGTCAGAATAATTAAAAAAAACTTCAGTTGCCAACCCGCCTAGCCTAGGTTGACAACTGTGGCAAATTATAATAATACCAAAAATGATTCTTAAAATATATAACAAATATTCAACCTAATATCGTCGGCCTAATTCGTTAACCTTCTAAGTCCATATTTTCATAGTTTACAGGACGAAGAACAAACTAAATAATATCTTTATTAATTTAGCAATCAAAATTCTGAAAATCCCGTTGGTGTCTCTAATTTTTTTTGATATTTTAAAAATATAATTAGTAGTATAACTTATACACATTTTATAAAATTCAAGACAAAAAATATTTAGCAGTTTTTCGATGTAAAGTTTCAATTTACTTGAGGACTGTTTTTGTCTTTAATTTAGTATGGTGTATAGATTAATGAATTGCATAGTGAAACACATTCAATCAGTAATCGATTATAATTTATTATTAAAAATTAAACAATCAGTCTTCTTTAATAGGGTTATAATATCTAATACTTTTCATAAAAAATCTGTAACAGTTTTAATATGCGTGATTATGTGGTGCTTTTGTGGTATTACGAGTTGTCCTAAGTATCTTATTATTATTAATGACAAGCATTTAAACTTGTTTTACTACTACAGGTATCACAATCAATTATTATTAATACTAAGATAAAACAGAAACAATTTTCCAAAAATTTTAAATTAACAATAAGTAAAGTAAAGTAAAGTTGTAATTTTACTTAAAATCTAATTATTAGTACTTCTTATTTTATTCATGAGGCAAGTCATCATAATATTTATGATAGTCAGAATGGAAGGGTCTTTTTTATTTGCTGCAAGTCTTCAAATTTTCGTGCAGTGATTTTACGTCGATTCTGATACAATTAGATAGTTGAGTAATCTCGCAAGGATTACATTTCAAAGATCGTCTTTGTGGTAAACTTTGCCATTCATCCTTATAGTAAGTTTTATAAAGAATTGATCCATTGCTTTCGTAACGTAGTGCACGAATGTCAGTGACCTTAGGATCTCCTTTGGATCTTCCTGGGCGAATACTTTTATAAAACTGAATTTTGTCGAAGTTTTTGAAGTAAGTGTTGTCCAAATATGTTACATAATAGGGTACTGGGCATTTACGAGCATGCTTAGCAATAGATATATATTCAGCTGGCACATTTATGACCTTGTTCTTAAGCTGACGTTCTATAGTGGAATGCATTGAATCGGCCTCCATTTGGGTGTGACCCACCTCCAAAAATTTTTGTTCGATAGCTAAATTTTTGTGCCTCATGACAATGTTCAAAAGAGCGTTAGATAAAATACAATTTCTATTTTGGTATGTGCAACCGTCACTATAAATTGTAATTGTTATTTTCCCATCTTCAGCATTAACTTCAGGACGTATTATTTTGTTTTCTATAAAGTCAACCCAAATGGAGGCAAATTATTCATCATGGAATGAACTAGAAAGTGGACTTAATAGTCCACTTTCTAGTTCATTTCATATGAAACAGAAGCCATCTTTATTTTTTATATTAAAAAAGCAAAAGTTGCGAACTTGCAGCTTTGTTTTATAGTATAGCGTACTGACATTCGATTTGGTGCCATTAGTACAGCCTGTAAGTCCACTGTGAAAACGTAATTTTCTCCCTTTTTTATCTGCATATTTTTCTTCTCTTCCTTGTTTACTTCTCTCAATATGTTCTTTGTATTCTTCTTCTGTAACTGTTCCTACTTTATAACAGGCGTATTTTTCGCATTGATCTTTTTTCGGCTTAAATAGGGCCAAATTTTTGTCTTCAAATAAATTCGAAAACAAACTTATGGAGAGAGCTTTAATATTTCGCTCTTTACACCAATCGTTAACGTAAAATTTTAGAGGCTTTCTTTGGAATTCCATTCGGGCAATAAATATAACTTCTGTGACGTTGATCGACAATAATGAGATTCCATTACGGGAACAGACTCCAGAAACTGAATAAGTGATTGTTTTGGCTTCGAAGTCAATTCAGATAATTGTGTTGGACGTGTCAATGTACTAGGAGGGCGCATTGAAAACTCCTGCTTCCAATTTTGAACCGTCCATCTTCCTAAGTCCAATGTGTTCAAAAACATCTTTCGACACACTTTGACACTTTTATCATTTACTTTTAAATGATAAACAAAGGTGTTAGCCCTCTTGGTTGTCCCTTCGGTATTTCGATTTCGTGGCCGGACAATTGGAATAGTTGTAACCCATTCGTTCACTAGGGTTTTTTTTCGCCCCATGTAAGATTCCAAAATCGATTAAAAATGCTCCTTCTTACATCTTCATCTACTGTCTCACATTTTAAAGTACTGTACTTCCCAGTTTTACAGGAGCATCTTGATTTAATGGAACGTGCTTCTTTAGTTTTATTATAATTCCAACAGTCTTGCTTTTTCTCTCTCCCAAAATATAATAATAATAATAATATTCCACAACTATCACACAACGCCATCTAGTCCCAAGCTAAGCAGAACTTGACACTTTCACAATTCTACCTTTAGATAAAGTAACTGCATTTTTAGACCATCTTAACTCTATAAATACTAAAATTCAGTTCACAATGGAGTTAGAGGCAAACAATTCCTTAGCTTTTCTAGATGTGTTAGTAATTCGGAATCCTGATAACACCTTGAGCCATACTGTGTATAGAAAAAAAGACCCATACAGATAGATATTTAAACGGTGATTCTCACCACCATCCTTCACAGTTAGCTACCGTGGGTAAATCTTTGTTTCAGAGAGCACGAGGGATCTGTGACAGTAAACACCTGGCTGCCGAGCTCCAACATGTCAAGCAAGTTTTGCATGACAACAAGCTTCGGGTCCCGCGCCTACGTCACAGAGAACGAGTGAAGCCGGCCACAGTCGAGCGTGTACCTGCTGTACTGCCATATGTTAGAGGAGTCACTGACAAGATTGGCTACATCTTGAAGCGCGCTTCCATCAAAACATACTTCAAGCTGCCGAAGAAGATTGGTCAGTTTTTACCATCAGTCAAGTGTAACGTCCCTCTGCAAGATGCAGGAGTGTACAAGCTTGATTGTGAATGTGGTCTCTCCTACATAGGACAAACTAAAAGATCAATTAAAACCCGCGTCAAAGAACATATAGCTGATGTGAAGAATCGACGCTCCGGGAAGTCTGCAGTCTGTGAACATGTACAGGATCGCCCCCGTCACTACATCAGATTTGATAGACCACAAATCCTCGCTAAAGAACACCGATTCCTTCCAAGGATGATTCGCGAGGCTATTGAAATCAAAAAACATCCTAATTTCAATAGGGAAGATGGCTGGTTGCTACCATCTGCTTGGGATCCTATAATAAATAAAATTAAATCCCAACCCAAGCATACAACTGCAAGACTCCGATGATACCATAAGTTCATACTGTGTAGATCGGAACAAAAGTTAAATTTTAATCTATGGTAACCGCGGTTAACTATGACAGCTGGACGTTGAACATCTCAGTCCTTCCCGTGACCATGGGTGCTGTAAAGCTCTCGAAACGTCGGGTAAAAAAGTTAAATATACGCGATAAATTCCGTAAAAATTAGTATTATTTCAATGTGTAGTGTTCGCGTAAATATAAGAAATCACTAAGCAGAGCTTGTGTTATGGGTACTAGACAACTGATAAAGATACTTATATATTTCTAAATACATAAATATTATAGATAAATTACACCCAGACCCAGAACAAACGATCGTGCTCATCACACAAACATTTGTCCTGGGTGGGAATTGAACCCACGACCTCCGGCTTAGCAGTCAGGGTCACTAACCACTAGACCAACAGGCCTGTCGGCCTGATGTTTTACCTTCTTGTCTTCTTTGTTTATTCTTTTCGCTAACCCATTCTTTTTTATCAACTTTAAAATGTTTCTTTCGTTTCTTAATCTTTTTGATCTTAGCAAGCGAATCTGAGTCAGAATCAGAATAAGGCACAAGCTTTTTTTCTGTATCGCTACCATCCGATATTGGTGGATTAGGTATAACATGATGTGTATTTTCAACATGAGTTATAATTTCTAGAGAACTAGTACTTGTTTCATGAGATATTATATTACCTAATGTTTGAATGGTATCCGCATCGGAATTGTGTATGTTGTCTGAGATCAAAATATTTGTTGATTGTGATTCTATTTCAATTTGTGATGGTATTATAATCAAATTCTCGTCTGTCGTGAAAGTGCTGTGAATATCATAAACCGTGGACAACAATTTATTGTCTAAAGGCACGTCATTGAATGTAGTATTGGGAAATGTAATGTCAGAACAAATTGTATGATTTATATATTCTGTAATAAAAGTATTTGGTAGATCTAGATCAGTCAGAGATGTTATATTGATATTGTCATTTATCTCATAATAAGTTTTGTCAGCAACTGAATTTGAAGGTTCTGGTATAGACTTTCTTGATTTTGAATATTGTAACTGAATATCTTCCAAAATGTGTACTACTTTATTTGGATCATAATTTAATTTTGGAGCTACTTTTTAAGGTCTATCCTGTGAGTTAAAGCCTCAGAAACCAAAGCCACAATTTTTTTTCCCCGATTCATTCTGAAAATATCAAAAAAACCATTATTTAATCAAATAAATTGAATAAGAAGAAGAATAACATTATGACAAAATATGTGAAATTTATTATTTATACAGACCTTAAACAGACTTTAACTTAACAGTTTATTTGTGTATACATACTTTGTTTTATAATTTATTTAATGAGTAAAATCTTCGAAATTATCTTTAATTAAGCAATAAGTTAATAAAAAAAATATTAAATTGATAAACTGCTAAATCCGTGTACAAATAAAATAATATAGTTTGTAAGCCTGCTAAGTCCCTTATGTTTAGGTTGGGACTTAAATGTGATGAACAACATTTGATTATGATTTGGACACTACAAAAATAAAAACTTAGAGAGAAAACAATATAAACTTACCTAGTTTATAACTAATTGTTTAAATCCTCAAATATATGACTAAAACACGACAAAACTTGACGCGTTGCAAGCGGCACGTGGGTTTGGGAACGTTTTTATTGTAAAACTGAGGCCCCAGTAGGATTTAGCAGGTTTGCATTGTGGAGATTGGCTGTTGGTCAGAAAGCAGTTTTTCGGGCATAGGATTTGTCACCTTTTTAGGCTAATATCACTGCTATTCTCTAAACGTTACGCAAGATATTAGACTGAACTTTTTGACTGGTATAAAAAGCAAATTTTGCCAAAAATGGACTTAGCAAGTTAACGAATTACGCCGACGATATGGAATATGCCTCACAAATTATACTAAGTTACAGGAGAGGTTCAACACAGATATTCAAAAGTTCCTGGAGCATTGAAAACATACCATATGAGGAAAGTGAAAACACTTGAACTTACAACTCTGAAAGATCACAGAAAATGAGGAGGCTGGATGGAAACATAATACATGGACACTATGATCTAGAAATTTTTGACAAACTATTATTACAGTACCCAAACAACACACATCTTAGAGGCATCACTTCAAATTGACTAAAGCCGTGTATTGGTCTCTTTAATTAGCGCTGCACCTTAGCCTAGCCCCGATCGATAGGCATCAGGCAAGTTATAATGTATTTCTCCAGCGATAACAACAAATTACCGCAACTTTAATTTGCAATATTAAGAAGTATTATTAAACTTACAAAACTGTTCGTCAATGCTTTATATAAATTTTGGAGGCCAGTCTTCTTTAGTACAGACATGCGTACATTAATGCTTAAACAAATTCTACAAATTTCACTGAAGGCTATTCCTGTTTCCTCCATTAAATTCTCTTTTTCACTAATAATCCCAAGGTTTCAAAAATATTAAAATGCAGTAGTAGAACACAAACAAGTAACAAGTAAACCACAGACTACTAAGAGAGATCAGATAGACTACAAGAGAAACATCTTCATTATTATAGCCTCTTCAAAAGTCCACTGCACATAGGCCTCACCTGAAATGTCGTTATACACAGAACTCACCCATGTGCACACATCATATTCACGCATGTCTTATCAGGTCACCACCTTAGTGGGAGGCCGTCTTACGATTTGCTTACAGATGTGCGCCTACCAATGGAAAAATATTCACTGATTTATAAAGTCCTAAATCCAGCAGAGGATGTAAATGTAGAAAGCTGATATTTATTTTACTTTTTTATACATTTTATTGCATACAATATATTACATAAACACTGACAACAAACTATATACTAAATGTACAATTAGCGGGCCTTAATACTAAACAGAGATCTGTTCCAGGAAAAACTATAGAGAAGGAGATTATTTTTATATAAGGGTGCATGGATACTTATAAGCTGTAGGATAGCTGCTTATGTAGGATTGACTGCTTTGTTGGTCTATTGGTTGTAGTAGTGCGACTGCTGATCATGAGGTCCTGGGATCGATCTCAGGTCGGGCCAAAAATCAATTATTGAGTTTTCTGTCAAGAAATCTTCAAGAAGTTGGCGGTGTCTTACCACCATGCCTCGGAAAACTCGTAAAGGCGTTGATCCTGCGCCTGGTCTCTCTCCGGTCGTGTCACTTTACTGTTACATCGAATTGAGAGTGAGGAAATAGAGAGTGCACCTGTACTTGCGCATAGATTTAGGCAATATATTCCTGTCCTGCGCCGATGGCTAGTTGAGGCAGGCCACCATGACCGAAATTTGATCTGGAGGACATTATTATAAAGAACTAGCTTGCCAGGCAAACCTTGTTCTGCCCTTTTCGACGACCCTATGTCATGTCCTATTAAAAATTCTTAAATTCGCAAAAAAAAAATTGTGGGGCACTCATAAGAAAAAAAAACTATCCTATCTCTCAAGTTGGGCCAAACTGCACACGATGTGCAAATTTGATTAAAATCGGTTAAGTAGTTTAGGAGTCTATCGCGGACGAACAATGTGACACGTAATTTATATATATTAAGATATATTATAAAGAATATAACATTTCATGAATTAACCAACTTTGTCAGCCTCAAGCACAGGCGCAGAGTAGCCAGCCTCTCAGTATTCTATAGGATGCATTTCGCAGTGTGCGTAGGAATTGCACGCTTTAATTCCTCCTTCTCCTTGTCACCATCGGACGACCAGGCGGTCGGCGGGTCTTTGCCTTTGTTGTTGATATTCCACGCATTAGAACCAAACGGTTTACTTCGAATTTTTTAATGCGTACAGCAAAGGAGTGGAATAATTTGGCAGCGTCTATCTTTCCATCCGAATACAATCTGGGCGTCTTCAAGGCAAGAGTGAATAGGGTTTTGTTACGCTAAGACAGTGCGATTTACTATCTAAGGCTGCATCACCACTTACCACCAGGTGGGATTGTGGTCAAGCACTGGCTTATAAAAAGTAAAAAAATATATAAGAATAAAAGAGAAACAAATAACATTAATTTAAGGTTTCTATGGCTAACATTATATTTATTTTTATGTTACAGCTCGCTAAGCTGATAGAAAACCTGTAAACTCGACGTCAAAAATACTTCAGAAGCTTTGTCATTTTTCGAGGACTTATTTGATTCATGTAAGGAAACAGCTCTTAGACGGAGAAACAAAGTGAAGCCCTTAAAACAAGCTGTAACGAATTCATCAGAGCACGAAACCCTTTTGACTAATTCCATAAAAAAATTAGAGGTAATGAGATTTGTTAATAAAGAGGACAAGGAGTGTATTGTGTCCTCTAAAAAAGTCAGTCGTCAGTCCACCAATGGATTTCTCACAGAGGGTATAGATACTTAAAATAAAAACAAAAATCAACCTATCCCTCAGAATATGCAGTGAGGTATATTTCAACCGTTGTAAAAGAAACAAACTAATATTTGGAAGTGAAACCAAATTCTTATGAAATTTTAAAAAAAAGCATATGGAAATTAAATCCAAATATTGGAACGGAAATGGTACTGGTGTAACGTTATTAAAATCTTAAAAGAATTTGATATTGTGAGATTAAAATAACGTAACCAATTGCCGCAAATGCTACATAAAGTTTATAAATAATTTAAAAAGAAATAAATAAAAACTTGAATAACTAATATATAAGTTGTTTTATTTTTGTATAAGTTCTAAAGATTTTAAAATTGTCAACTTTTAAAGGTGAATAGCTGTAGGTATGGGAATGAAATTAGGCTTTATCAATGATGTACTTTTGCCTTATAACTACAAAATTTAAAAGTAACGTAAGTAGGCTTTATCAATGATGTACTTTTGCCTGATACCTCAAAATTAGAAGTAAACAAAAGTCAAACTCTAAACTACTGGTTCCGTATTGGTTGTTCTAAGTAGCTTGCTACATATTTATTTATTTATGGTTCTAAGATTCTTGTCTGATGCGTAGTATCATAGATTACTGTATATATACTAGAGACGTAGTATCTTCTTAGTAGTCTGTGACAATGAACCTGTTAAAGAAAGTAATACATAAGAAACTTCTACCAATTGCATATCACATTAAAACCTTAAAAGCCAAAAATGTATTAAGTGTTTAACTAATAAAATACAGTAAGTAAATTGTCCAAGAAAATAACATCAACATTTGCGCTGTAATT
Source organism: Parnassius apollo (assembly GCA_907164705.1). Taxonomy (NCBI): domain Eukaryota; kingdom Metazoa; phylum Arthropoda; class Insecta; order Lepidoptera; family Papilionidae; genus Parnassius; species Parnassius apollo. The sequence continues at coordinate 28,200 of CAJQZP010001701.1, forward strand.
AAAAGTTCAAATAAGAAATTGAAAGAAAAAGCTACATGACACATGAAAATCATAGCCTTGTGGCTTTATAAAAGTCACCCACCTGTTGCAGGCTACTCAGGCTCTATTAAAGGGTTAACTGAGTACTCTTTACTATTGAAATCAATCAACTAGTTTTTAAGGCCTGGCAGATTTTTTAAATACTATAAAAACATCAGACAATCAATTTATATTGATATTTGATGAAATGTCTTTAAAAAAATGTGATGTATAATCCAAAAGAAGATTTGATTGAAGTGTATTAGGATCATAGTACACAAGGAACATCTTCAGTCATTGCATCATATGCATTAGTATTTATGATTGTTAGTATTAGGAAGACTGAAACAGCCCATTGCCCACTATTTCTCCAGTGCATTTTTAACTGCAAATCAACTTGTATTTAAAATGAAAAGTGTAAAATGATTTTTGGGTTCCGTAGTCAACTAGGAACCCTTATGGTTTCGCCATGTCTGTCTGTCCGTCTGTCCGTCCTCGCTTAATCTCTGTGACCGTTAGCACTAGAAAGCTGAAATTTGGTACCAATATGTGTATCAATCACGCCGACAAAGTGGTAAAATAAAAATTGGAAAAAAATGTTTTATTAGGGTAGCCCCCCTATATGTAAAGTGGGAAGTGATTTTTTTTTAATTTCAACCCTAACGTGTGATATATTGTTGGAAAGGTATTTAAATGAATAGGGGTTTACTAAAATCATTTTTTGATAATGTCAATAATTTCGGGAATAATCGCTCCAAAAGTAAAAAACAATGTGTCCCCCCCCTCTAACTTTGAACCATAAGTTTAGAAAATATGAAAAAAATCTAAAAAGTAGAACTTTATAAGGACTTTCTAGGAAAATCATTTTGAACTTGGATGGAAACAACAGTACCCACTACCGGGAGCAGTTGCAGGAGCGCGAACGTAATGGATACCCACCTTTAAACTCATAAGTGGGAACACTTATTGTGACGGACGGGAAACTACGGAACCCTACACTGAGCGTGGCCCGACACGCTCTTGGCTGGTTTTTTCATTTCATTACAACAGTTGAAATTAAAGTTGATTATAAAAGCTCAACAGTTGTAAAACATATTTAATTTTTGATTTCAGGTCTTGAATCAGTTTTAGCTGGCATAACTTCCAGGCTCAGGCTGGGATGAATATATCTGCAAGAGTCTGTGACATGGACGGCGTAAATTTACAAGTTCTCTCTATCTTGGGTGCAAATGTGCAATAACTATATTTTGCATTCCATAACAAAGAGATAGTGACCCTTTGATACGCCATATTTATTACATAAGGGATCTTGCAATGGGGTTAATGCATTTCACATTGAAATAACTTTGTTTTGCAGAAGAGAGCCATGAGAGCACTTTACAATAGGTCCAAAGGAGTCTTTTCAAGAAAGTTTTTTAGAAGTAAATATATTAACTATAGCGTTTTAGTAATTTTACAAAAATTTAATGTATGTTTTTTATTAATTTTTGTTTTTTGTTTTTGTTAATTTAATGTAGGTACACAAAAACAACAATAGTTTTTATTAAAAATAGTAATGTATATATCTGTAAATACTAGGAACAAGTACAAGCTATTTATATCAGTTATTCCACTTCAAAGAATAAGTTTTCCTTTGTGGGGCAAAGTATATACTTTTATAACAAGTATATGCTTTCATAAATTACACAGCCTATCAAAAACTGAAATTTTTTTCAGTAAGGCAGTATATATATATATATATATATATATTCGGAATCTCGGAAACGGCTCCAACGATTTTCATAAAATTTAGTGTCTGGGGAGTTTCGGGGGCAATAAATCGATCTAGCTAGGATTTATTTTTAGAAAATGTCTTTTTTGTCCGTGTTTTCAGGTAATGAAAAACTGCTACAATATAAGAAGGTAAATTTTGACGCTTTATTAATGATCGTTCTAGCTCAAGTGAATATTGAGCGGTCGTGAAATCGTAATGCCTTGGTTCGCGTTCCGGCATGGGTCCGACTTTTTTTTCAAGTTACCTTCTTTTGTGAGAAAATCTATTATTTCGAGCCCCTTTTTTCAGTATTTTTTAAAAATACGAAAATTTTAATTAAACTAATGGCACTCACGATTTTTTATTCAAATAACCAGTTCAGTTTTTTCTATTGTGCCAATGAGATCAAAAAATATTATTCATCAGTATGTAATTTGTATCTAAATATAATTTCCAAAAAAACCAAGCAAAGGTCGGTCATCCGGTTACTAAATATAATGAAAGTAAAATTAGCTACACAATTGTGTAGTCGCAGTCGCTTCGATAATCATACTAGAATCTTTGATAGACTAGAGGAACGCTTAAAGTTTTTGGTGACCGTCACTACAAAAATAACAATACGAAAGAAAACATAAGAAATCAAATTGATGGAATCACCACAGTTTACTGGATTCTTAAGTTTTTTAACTTGTGATGAAAATTGTCCCATAAGATACTTACCTATGCAGAAAATTTCACAGGATCGCATAGAACTCTCTTTGCTAATATGAGATCACATGGTGGTTCAAACGACAAGCCCACACCTCGCTTATTCGAAGCTATTTACAAGAAATGCTTAATTCATACATAATTATTACAAACATCGACGGGTAACTGCATACCGTGTTACAGTGTAAGAATCCTATATTATATAGATCAAACAAAGATCCATAAAAACCCGCATATAGCTGATGTGAAGCACCGACGCTCCGGGAAGTCTGCAGTCTGTGAACTTGTTCAAGATCGTTCCCACCATTACATCAGATTTGATAAACCACAAATCCTCGCAAAAGAACACCGATTCCTACCAAGGATGATACGCGAGGCTATTGAAATTAAAAAAAAATCCTAATTTCAATAAAGAAGATGGATGGATGCTGCCATCTGCTTAGGATCCTATAATTAGTAAAATTAAACCTAAACCCAAGCATACCACTGCAAGACTTCAAGATACTGTAAGCTCGTTTCATGCGTAGATGGGACTGAAAATTAATATTAAAAAACTGAAGGTAGCCGGGCTATGTACTATGACATCGGGACGTGAAACATCGCAGTACCCCCCCTCCGTGACCATGGGTGCTGCAAAGCACCGCAAACGTCGGAAATTAAAAATAAATAAAAGT
>CAJQZP010001702.1:0-107655 GCA_907164705.1 Parnassius apollo
GATGTTCAGTAGTGGACTTGTGAAGAGCTGTCATGATGAGGATGATTCGAAAACTTGCACGATTAAATGTAAGAAATCAACGTTTTTTATATAGGAAGGGGTGACAAAAGACAATTCGATGGTAAGTGGTTGTGTGGCCACAGAATCACATTATCCTCGATTACGAATCAAAATGCAGATGCGTTGTCACCGTGAGGACCAAGAGAAATGCCTGTCTGGTTCTCTACACTACCATACGAAACACATAATCATTAAGTACTATTTTACATTGATATTCTGTGAGAGCGTGGTCCTTCCCCGGTCGAACCGACCCATTCGTGCTACAACTATACTTCAATATGCATGGTTCTACCACGTAAACGACGTGCTTCATTTTTTTTCATTTTAAAATTGTTCTCGTAATAATCTGATTGTAAATAAATGTTCATTATTTTATTTTTATAAATAGCTTATCGATTAAAACAAATGTTTAAAAACAATTGAATCGTGCTAATTAAAGTAGTAGGAATGTTTAAAGTTGAAATTGGCACTAAAAGGCTGGTAATTGGGCCATCCACCCTACAAAGCGTGAATATAAAATTTTAATCAGATGCGTGTAATCACTTTGGGAGCTTGTAGCAAACTAAACTCGCGCCAACGTGGACGCGGCGACCAAACTCTGCCAACAATCCTTTGATCTTTTGTAAAAAACCGACACCACATGGATCTCACGCCAACTTGTGGGCCATCGTTCCAATAATACCAATGAAGCCCAACACCCCGTCACGTTGGCCAATCTATTGGTCACACATTCGCATGTGTTGGCCAACGGAGGCGCGTAACGTCCTTCAGTCGGCAGACGGCTCGGTGTTTGTGTGCGTGCGAGACGTATGCGTGTAGAATAGCTGCTGTAACTTGAATTAATATCAAAGAAAAAACAAATAAAAAATACTACATTTATAAATAATTATAATTGCATAAGTTGACAAAAATATTATGCAATAGCTTTACCGCGGCAGTCCCCGAGTGCCACACGTATTTTTTTTTGCCTGTACCGATATCCACGGGGAAGAGCATTACATTACATTTTTATTTTTATTACATTACAATCTATAATATATAATATAATGTTTTCAGACCGAATTTAGGTCGGACAAGTGCAACACAGTGGCCAGTGCAGATCTTTACGTGATTGTCGAGGCAAGAAGGTAAAACAGCGCCTACTAAATGACTTCGAGATACTGGGAATTTCTCGAGAAAAAAACCAAAAAATAATTATTTGCCCGAGCCGGGATTCTAACCTGGGATCTTATGATATTATTCCAGACATAAAATATCCAAACGGCGACGAGTAACATTGTCAAAGGCGTGCCACGTATAATAATGCGGTTATGAATCTACCTGCAAGAGTGACCATTGAAATCCTCCCTGCTTGGGAGAGCAGAAAACTTTTACATGCTGGTGACGATGAAATTAATTTCATCGAGTTAGCGTTGCTCGCGTATTATGAAGAAAAAACCTGGGGTTTATGGGCCTGAGCTATCAAAGTTCTTCACATTTATTTCTATAACATAAGGGTAAACGATCACGCAGTACTCCTAATGGTAAGTGGATGCTGTGGCCTATATACATCTATACCTGATTAAGTATAAAAATGCAGAATGCATTATCATCTCTGTGGACTGAGATACAATGCTTCTTTTCCAGTAAAAAGTGCCTGTCAATAATAAGAATGATGGATAGTATATTTAGAATTTAAAAAGGGAAATCTCTTCACCCACCATACGAAATGGCACACATAGCCAACCCATTCGTGCCACAACCTTATATAGCTGCAGCGCTGCACTACCACGTATAAATTTACTTACTTACTTATATTCACGCACAATCCCTAACGGGGTAGCCAGAGAGAACAGATCGCCAAGTGTCACGATCGTTACATACCTCTTTCGCTTCTTTCAGGCTCATTAACTTCTTCATACATGCACGTCTAGGTATCCGAGTACTCTTGATCTTCCCCTCTTCGAGCAATTTGCTCACATGGTCTTCGAAAGTTAGTCTCGGTCTACCTCGACACCTTTTAATATTCACTTTCGCTCTATATATTTTCTTCACCATTCGGTCTTCACTCATTCGCTTAACGTGCCCAAACCATTGGAGTACGCCCCTATCAATTTTTGTGATAAGGTCATCTTTCAATCCTGCCATATTGCGAATCTCTTCGTTTCGCTTTCGATCGGCTATGGTAACGCCACACATTTACGAAGAGATCGCATCTCCACTGCATTCAACTTGCTTTTATGCTTCTTCTGGCATACCCAGGTTTCGCTGCCATATAACAAAGTCGGTACCAACACTGCGTTATGTATTTCAAGGCGTGCACTCTTCACCCCGCCTTGCCATTTGACTAATGCATTCAGAGCACCATTGACTTTGTTTCCGGCAGCGACGCGCCTATCCACATCTAAGTCACATCTTCCATCCCGGCTGAAAGCACTCCCCAAGTATACAATTTCATTTACCTGTTCTAGACGTTATAACTTTTAAAAGTAAAAATTGGTTGACGTATAAATTAAAAAGTAAAAATTGGTTGACATTATTGTACTCCCCGTTACTGGTATTTTACAGCCTAGTAAAGTCCAATGCTAAATATATTATTAGTTGATAGCCACATTGGGGGGATATTTAACATAATTGTCTCGTTTCGCAAGCTGGTTGGCAACTGGGTTTTTATTATTAGTCGTTATTAGGTAGACGCTGTCCACTCCGGATTTGTTTCTTTTTAGTCGTTATTAGGTAGACGCTGCTGTCCACTTCCGGATTTGTTTCTTTTTAGTCGTTATTGGTAGACGCTGCTGTCCACTTCCGGATTTGTTTCTTTTTAGTCGTTATTAGTAGACGCTGCTGTCCACTTCGGATTTGTTTCTTTTTAGTCGTTATTAGGTATACGCTGCTGTCCACTTCCGGATTTGTTTCTTTTTAGTCGTTATTAGGTAGACGCTGCTGTCCACTTCCGGATTTGTTTCTTTTAGTCGTTATTAGGAAGACGCTGCTGTCCACTTCCGGATTTGTTTCTTTTTAGTCGTTATTAGGAAGACGCTGCTGTCCACTTCCGGATTTGTTTCTTTTTAGTCGTTATTAGGTAGACGCTGCTGTCCACTTCCGGATTTGTTTCCCTCTGTCGTCTTTTACAACATCCACGGGATGATAGGGGTAGTGGATGTTCTTACACAACCTCTCCACAATATTGTACTGTGATCATATATTTAAAAAATAATATGTACATATAGGTCTTTATAAAACCCACTAACATAAAACCACCAAAATAAGCTTTTGTAAAAACATCATACGATGCAATATTAACCATTCATCGAAATAAAGAGCCAAGTATAATATTATTTAATGGAAAATATTTCCTCATATTCGTTATTTTAATGTTGGCTACGTCATAGAATTTTATTAAACTTGGCAAGGAGAGTGTAAAAGTTTGTTAAAGTTTTTTCGCTACATGCGGAGCAATAAAAATTAAATTGAAGGAGGTACGCTAAAAAGACTTGTCATAAATTTTACGTATTAAAATTTTACTTGTGTGGAATAGTTTATTTGAAGGAGGTAGAGCCGTACTGCAGCTATATTAAGGTTGTAGTACAAATGAATCGATTTGACTGAGGAGGGACCACGCTCTTACAGAACACCAGCATAAAATAGTAGATTAAATTGCTGTTCCGTATAGTGAGTGAGAACCGGAATCCTTTTTACTGGACACAATGCAATCTTAGTAATTAAGTGTGATAATCCATTTTATTTGTGGCAATCTCTGGGGGAGGCCTATGTTCAGCAGTGGACTTTAGTAGGCTGTAACGGTAAAGTTCAAAGGGAATGTTATGTTCTCTTAATCTCAAATAAAATTAGCTAGTATATATGTAGATGTCTATGAGACACAGTATATACATACCATCAGGTAGCCTGTGTGCTCTTATTTCCACCATTATTCCAAATAACCAAAATAAACGCCTGATTCTGATATCAAACAAACTGACTGGTGGAGGGACGGACGGACGGAGAATGAAGTAATCATATAATGGCTCCATTTTTTCTTTAGAGTTATGGAATCCTAAGAGTTATCATTCTGTATATTATAAATATGTATATTTTGTACGATATTTGTATGCTTAATGTGTTTAGAATTAAGAAGAAAAACTTTTGGAATGCTTCATTTAGTCCTGAATATAAAATAAAAAATTCCTGGGTGACCGAGCTTTGCCCAGTTTTTTTTTTTTTGAAATTACATTTAGATACAAATTAAAACATGAATAATATTGTTTGATCTTATTGACATCATAGAAAAAACTGAACTGGTTATTTGAATAAAAAATCATGAGTGCAATTATTTTAATTAAAATTTTCATATTTTTAAAAAAATACTAAGAAAAGGCTCGAAATAACAGATTTTTTCACAAAAGAAGGGAACTTGAAAAAAAAAAAGGAAAAAAGTTGGACCGAAGACAGGACGCGAACCAAGGCATTACGATTTCACGACCGCTCGATATCCACTTGAGCTATTATGATCATTAACACAGTGTCAAAATTTACCTTCTTATATTGTATCAGTTTTTCATTGCCTGAAAACACGGACAAAAAACTATTTATAAAAAAATAAATCCAAGCTAGATGGATTTATTGTATATATAAGAATTGCTCGTTTAAAGGTATAGGATAAAAGTTTTCGAGTATCAAAATTGCCCGTAGTATTTATTACACTCACAAACTAAATACTCTGTTTTTAAACATTGAGTACAGTTTGCGACTCGATAAATACGTATATTTCTACTTATAGCTGTGATACGTATTTCCAACTTTAACAACATTTTCAAAAGCTAACTTTTAGCTCTTTCATTTCTCTCGAGCTCACGTTCGATGTTCAGTTAAACTTAATGACGTATGTTATCTAATAAAAAAATAATATTTAAATCTTTAGAAACCGTGATAAAGATAGATAGAAGATATATATTAGACATTTAACTTGATTTCAGATATTGTTTAAAAAAGTTTGATTTTTTTTTTTTAAGAAATTTCCACGAAATAGTGGCACGGTTATATATATACAGTGTGTCTATTTTAAAAAGAACTGTTATGTAAACAATAATAAGTAACAAAAATAAAATAACTTATATACATGATAGAGCCACGCTGCAGCTATATTATAATTGTAGCACGAATGGGTCTGCTCCACCGTGGAAGGCCACGCTCTCACTGATTCTCAGCATGAAATAGCAGCTTAATACTGCTGTGTTTCATATGGTGAATGTAGATCAGGAGACCCTTCTTTACTGGAAACGAGGCATTCCATTTTAGTCCTCAGGGGTGACAACTCATATGCGTTTTGATTTTTAATCCAGGATAAATGTAGATGGCTATGAGCCACAGCATCTACTAAACATCACGCGGCGGATCAATGTGTGCGCGTTTGTCACCCTTATTCTATAAAAACCTCCTAGCTACATCCCATGGGTATCGTCAGAGGCGACAGAGGGAAATCATTACAGGAGATGGAGAGCAGAAAATTTCTAACGACAGCTTCATATTTCTTTCCTTATCTTAAGATACATGTTATGCCGAACCCATATAGGGTTCGGCACAACATGTATCTTTCATTCTCTTTGCTTAGTTAGCTGTCATCTCTTCACTTTCCTTTTTTCCCATATCATCTCTAATACAGTCCATCTATCGTTTCTTAAGCCTCCCTCTGCCTCCCTCTACTTGTACATCCATTCTCTACCATGGCCAAAATTCTTCTTGGTACATGGTTTACTTTTTTTTACTTCAAATCTGCCCATAGAGTGACCGACATAGCCCAAGGGATTAGTGTGCTGAAGTGGCAATAGGCCAGCCATATAGCTCAAAGAACCGACAACTGATGGGGAAAAAAGTTTTCGAGTGGAAGATTCATACCTGTAGGCGAAGTGTAGGGTGACCCTCCACTAGATAGAGTGTCGACCTGATAAGACATGCTGGAAGTTGATGGATGCAGGTAGCTCAGGACCGTGCTTTGTGGTATTCCTTGGGTGATCCCTATGTTCAGCAGTGGACTTGTGAAGGGCTGTAATGATGACGATGATGATTATACCATTCTCATGACGAAAACTCGAAATAATACAAACTTTAGTTGCTAAATCGCTTGCCATGCGTAGGAACTATGAAAAATAACCCCATGAGGCCATCAAGGGAGGTCTATATTCAGCAGTGGACTTTGTAGCTGTATTGATGATCATGATCATGATGACATACGACGACATTATGAACATTTGACAATAAATTAGTTACAAAATATATACTTAGGTACACTTACATTAGTTTAAGAACTTAGTTATTAAGGTAAAAGGAAAAGGTTTATTATTTTATGCTTTTCAGTTTTTTCGGCGGTAAATTTTTTTGTTAAAAAGCTTTTTACATATTGTATACAATGAATTTCTGTGGCACATTCCCGCCGGTTCTACTGAATTTCATTGTATACTCTGAATTTCTTAAATTTTTTACTACAGTCTCGTCAGTGAATGAAAACGTTGTGAGTGAACACAGGTTCATACAGATATTTGAAAAACTTAAGTATTTCGTGGACTTTTTGAAGTCCACCAACACGCTAGGCACTGCGTCAGTTCACCAGCTCGAAACACACTTAAAAATTAGTTCTGTGCCCAGCAGATGGACTTATGTAAAGTTTATTTATTTATTTTAGATATTTGTTTCATTTCCTATAAGTCAAAATACAAAGGGTTTTTCTTTTTTCTTTTTCATTAACCTGTGAAAGTCAATTGCTGAACATGAGTATCTCTTACTGTAAGGAGTATGTTACGCTCAGCAGGTAGATTGATGACCGCAGTTACAGACATTTCGCAACTTTGACGCTGCTCCCCGCCACCGATCAGGGTATTTTACGTCTAATATTAACAACATTGATAAAACTAATTCTTTCAGAAATCATCTTTGCGGTGTATATTTTAGTCGTGGTAGAGTCACGCTGCAGCTATATTATGATCGTGACGGGAATGGGTCAGCTTGACCAAGGTATGACTTTGCTCCCACGGAATAAAAGCGCAAAATAGCAGCTTAATGCTGCTGTATTTCGTATGGTGAGTGTGGAGAACCGGAGATCCTTTGACTGGAAACGAAGAATTCCGTTTCAGTCCTCAGGGGTGACAGCACATCTGCATTTTGATTCTTCGTTGAGGATAAATGTAGATATCTATGAGCTACAGCATCCATTCACCATAAGGTGGATTGTGTGATTATTTGTCACCATTATTCTATTAAAAAATAAGAATACCATTGTAGCAGCAACTTAATGCTGCTGTGTTTTGTATGGTGAGTTTAGACAACCAGAGACCCCTTTTTTGGAAACGAAGCATTCCATCTTAGTTCTCAGGGGTGACAGGGCATTTGCATTTTGATTCTTAATAAAGGATAAATATATATATCCATGGCTCTCAGTATCTACTTACAATCAGATGGACTATGTGCTCGTGTGTCACCCTTATTTTATAAAAAGACACATAGCAATACTAAGCCCTTGACGTTAAAATTTATGCAATAGTAAAATATTGCAGGCTTTTGATTTCCATTAATTGCTTAACAAATCAGATGTTAGCTTTTCCAAATTATTATTAAAGGAGAATAAAACATGATTAATCCCTCGGAGACGAACCAACAATTATGTTGCGGGAACTGATTTCTCAATGGAAATAATTTGGTTCGGGAAAAGTTGACAATTTACGTCGACTCTTAGTTCCGAATGCGAATAGCGTCCATTGTTTTTTTTTAATTAATCATATAAATTACCAATGTTAAATAATAAAAATTTGTTATAAGAATCAAACTTTGATTAAGTATCTAAATGTAGATTCATGTCACTTCTTCAGGAGACGGAATGCTAAGATGGAATACCTCTTTACCGGAAAATAGGACTTCCGGTTCTTTGTATTCACTATTATCATTTTTTATAAATTTGAAGTTAGTAGAAGTTAGTAGTTAGTAGAATTGTTTATGTTTATGAAGTGTGATAAAAGAACTCATAGTCCATGTATTAGTAAGTGGCTACACGTCACGAAGACATTTGTATACTACTGTCCACTTATGTGTATACTTTCAACAAGTCCAGTAGCGAGTTCAGTTACAGGGCAGTTGACAGTAAACGGTTAAGTGGATAGTAGCGTTCAAATGTCTTCGTGGCGAGTTTAGTTAAAAAAGTACACTTTTCCATTAAGGGCTGAACGCGAACACGTTGCGTCTTGTCAACTCATGCACTGACTTAAGGTCGCTACATACAGGACGGAATCAGCACGTGCACGGGACGGAGAAGGAACGTGGTTGTATTTCAACACAGACGGGAGTTTAATCCATATACACCGTGACAGTGACTTGAAAATAATGTGCTAGTGTTGTGAAAGATGTATTTATCATCTGAAGAATTGGCATTAATTGCTATTGCTTCAGATAAAAAAGAAGCTACAAAAGTCAAGGGTAAAAGGATATTTTCTGTACATCATACGTAGCAGGAAATAATACTTGAAGGATCACCTTCTAATTATACCACACTTCTGGTACTCATACCACACTCTCTACAAAGAAAATTTGGATGACAAGATTCAATTTCATAATATGTTTTTTCGTATGACAACATAAACGGTAAATAAAATTTAAACTAACTAATTTTTTATATTTTGCGTTCAATATGTTATGCAAGATTATACAAACATGGACATGATCATACACATTAAATTAGTTTTTCGTCGTACATTTAGTTCTGTACAACACGCGCATCACTGCGTAGCCAACAGAGCGACTGTGCATACGCAGCGCAACCACGGACGGGACGTGGCACGCCCCAGACGGGACGGGGTAAACATCTTCGCCGACGGTATTTTTCCCGTCCCGTTCATGCTACGTCCCCGTCCCGTCCGTGCATCCGTTACGTATGCATTATCAAGTACATTTTCTATGAAACGATATTTTCAAAATTTCACGTCCCGCCCCGTCCGGGATAAAACACGTTACGTATACAGCGACCATTAAGCTCGCTCGCTCGCTCGCTCGCACACGAGCGGCAAGTTTAGTTACGTAGTTATGGTGGTGGGAGACGTGCGGGAAGCCAACACAAATGGACCGACCGGCTATCTCATTCAAAATTTGATAAGTGTTAATTGTTAACTCGCTAATTGCCGTTCAAACGAGATTTTCTACTTAACTTGCTAGGTTCCAAAGTTAACTCGCTACTGTACTTGTCAAAGTGTAAATCGGTTTTTTGGCGAAGTACATACTTATGTGATTACTCGCACAAAACAATAAAATAAAATTCCTTTTTCTTTTTTTTTTATAAATACGTTAGGCTTTTCCCATGTATCGTGAAGGTAAAAATATTAATTGCACAAGGAGAAACATCCAGAGCTGGAACAATTATTTGTAGGTTATACACATACTTTTTCCGTGCGAGATTCTAACCCACGGCCATCAGCGCTGCAACTCAATGTTAAGCCACTGAGCCACGGAGCCGTCACTTTGGAGGCAAGAAGGTTTAAATTGTCCTAAAAATAGGTGGCCATAATAATGGTCTTAAAATATTAAGTAAAAAGACATTTAAAAGTCCAGTACAATAGATTTTGATATTTTGCTGGACTCGGTATGCCCAAAGAATATTCACATAAAATATATTCTTGACTACATTATCTCTTTCATTACAGTCAATTACAAACACACAACCAACCGTTGTTCTTTCCCATATATTACCACAGTAAGTACAGACCTCAGCCATGTGTATCCATCGACTACCTGCATGTTTTATTCAGGTGCACTTCGTTTGCTAGTGCGAGGAGTCGAGAACCTTTTTTCTTGGTTATCGGTTCCTAGAAAGAGATCACGATCATTAACTCGAGCCTCAACTTGGCCTAGGAAGAATAGTAACTAGGACACGTTACTTAAATATATACATTGGAGTTGCAATAAATTCGTTTATACTAGAGTACGAGATTAAATGAATCTCATTTGAAAACTTAATTGTTTTTTTTTAATATAGGATAAGGGAGACAAGTAAGCGCACAGTCCACCTGATGTTGAGTGGTTGCTGTGGCCCATATATAACTTACATCTATCCTCTTTTGCAAAGGTTTAAAATGGAATGGTTCTCTACACTCACGATACGAAACACAGCAACATTAAGCTGCTATTTTACGCTGGTATTCTATGAGAGCTAGGTTCTTCCACGATCGAGCCGACCCATTCCTGCTACAACTACCTATACAATTAATATAGCTGCAGCCTGGCTCTACCACGTATATTTATTGCTGTCAAATTAGTTCAAAAATAAGCAATTGTTCAAAACAAAGGGAGGCCTTTAAATTTTTTAGTAATATCAATGTTCATTGTGCCTGTTTGATGATTCTTTAGTGTGGGGTATAAATTTTATTATAATTATAGCCCCCGTACTTCACTTTGAAACAATAAATTATCAAAACAAAATTTTGAATAATTGGAAAATAACTGTCGAATTTTACATTGGTTTAGATTGCTTTCACGCTTTTATTTAGTTAAGTAATTGATACTGAAAATATAAACCGTCATAACATCGTTTTTTTAAGGAATATAACTGTTAGTTGTAAATATCACCAAAGATTTACTAGGGCGACCCGTTCGTTAAAAAAAGAAGAATGTAAGGATTAAATTTGCTTAAAAATACAAAAAATAAATAAAATGGCAATAGATCTGTAGTATAACTCGGTATGCAGCACCGATGAGGAAGACCCTCACTACGATAGTGGTTCAAGCTGAGATTCGTACCTCCTTCAGAGAGGACCTTGAATCACATCGAGCTCTCCCTAGCTAGAGAAGCGTCACTCCATAAGCAGGTGCCGGGGTGCTTCGCCGACGGCAGAATCGTTGCGCTCATTAGCTCGTGAGTCATAGCTCACGAGTCGTATTTCGATGAAGCTGTAAAGGCTGTCCTTGATGTGTGTCCAATAGACACGTGGTCTTACGTGCGCAGTAATGATGTATATTGTGTATCATAATAATTTGTTATACCGAAAAATATAACTTTCGTTACGTTATATCTTATACAAAACTAAATTAATCCAAATGATTGTGACAACTACCGGTAGTGTAAAATCATTTTATCGATAGATAGAAAGATTTTTATACCGATAGATAGCAGTATAATCAACTAGTTTACATCATATAAAAACTACCCCGCGATGGAGAATAGGGTCAGAAGTGCAAGACATCAGTCTGATAATGTCAATCACGTGAAATGTCGTTCACGGGAGATGCCCATGTTCAGCAGTGGACTTGTAGGACTGACTAATTGTAAATTATGTCAATCAAAACAACTTCGACTTTCCAATATTAGAAACAGATTGAAATAGTGAATTAATTTTAAAGAGGTTTTAAAATCAAAATTAAATAGACATAGTGCCAGTGGTGAAGACAAGGTTGTGCGAGACGTTACTGCATAAACATGCGTCACGTAGTTTAGCAGCGGCAGGAGGGGGGAGTGGTACGGAAGATACGGTAGCAGTGGGAGCGGTTCGCCGGTAACAAAGAACGACACAGTTTTAGATAACGATCGCACGGTTACATTGTCGGGTTATCCCTGTAAATGTCCAAGTTTAATTTATTATCTTCAGGGTAGGCAGTACTCCCTATCACAAGGTGTACAGGGCACTGTCCCCACCAGCCAGTCAACCTATTGGTTGATTGCTTGGAAAATTGCCAGGTGGTACGTTGTGATCGGGTCATTACCTAACTCAGTGTTGAAAACTCAATAGTTCGCTGCAGCGATTATCGAACAAATGTTTTCTAGCAGTACAATTTAGGGAACAATGGCGTTATATCATGCTGTCATCTATTATACGGTGATACTGAATTTGAATTACTTTCACCATCGGCTTTTATTGTAGTCTATCGTGCAATTTGTTTCAAATTCCCTTTAAATTTCCGCCATCAATTAGGGGTTAAACTCTTTTCAAAGGGAGTTGATAAAAAAGCAGTGTTCCTAAAGTCATTACAAATTGCGGGCCGCTGATTATTTTTGCTGATAGATAATAAAAAAGTCATTGCCTTGTTTCGGGTGCCTGGCCTCAAGCTTAACTACAGCTGGGAGCCTCGTACTACAAAACTCTGTGTTTGAGACGATAAGTGACGTCCGTTACACAGATTGCGATACTTAAACGACAGTCCTTATAACAAAAAGTTCTCGTTATATTTGTCAATTCACACCGAACAGACTTTACGTGCATTAACATGAATCCTTAGGCCTCAGTGTGAAGCGTTTGACAAAACGTGCGTGCGGCGCCTTTGACGTATGTATTTTTTAGTGTTAGAGTATGATTTGTTAGGCTGTATTGGCAGCGATGTTGGGGAACGTAATTATATAGGAGGGATTTTAATTCTGTTCAGATTATACGAGTAGATGCCATTATTTTCTGTTAGATATGCATTAATATCATCATCAAAATGATTACAGCCCTTTAAGACTTCACTGACGAAATCCCAAAGAAAGATCAATATTACCAAAAAAGGGTAGTCCACCAGATCGTTACTTCATGCTGCCATTCAAGAACCTTTTTTCCCCAATGGTTATTGGATCATCGAGCTATGTAGCTTATCCATTGCCACCTCAGCATACTTATCCGCACTTGGTTCATGGTTTCACCAAAAGTTTTAGTTTTTATTTAAAATAACAAATACAACAGAAAGTTTGCTGATAGTGACACTCGTGGCGGTGAACACAAATAATAAAAATTAAACACTTGTAGTCATAAAAATAATAAAATATAATAAGTATTGTTAAATAATTGTATAATAACATAATAAAAATAACAATAGATAATATTGATAGTAGCCTTTTTTAAATGGTGAAATGCCTACGCATACCAGCCTCGCGAGGCCAAGGAATGGTTATGTCGGACTCGCACCGACTAAAACGCCATAGTGTTCCTCCTTCGTAACATATTGGCGTTACTGATATACTGATATAGACATAGGGTCAATTAATGTATGGAAGTGAAATTGGTGTGCGGCGAAGGAAGAATGAGTGCAAACTTAATGCTGTCGAAATGCGTTCATTAAGGAGTAGGAAATCGTGCGTGTAGGAAATCGTGAAATAAGAGAAAAGTAGTGTGGTTTACAAGAAGGTATTGTAACGAGAATCTAAACAGGAATACTTCGGTAGTACGGAAATGTATAAAGAATATTTATTTATAGTATAAAGACGACAGACGAGCATATATTTCACCTGATGGTAAGTGTATACTGTGGTCCATAGACATCTACATATACCCCGGTCCTTCGATCTATATGGCTCGTTTCAAGTAAAAAAGGGTACACCTCGTTCCCAGTAATAAGACAAGAGTGACAAATCAAATTCATGCCACGGAAGTGAGTTGGAGAGTTATCAAGACCCCTTAGACGAAAATTTATCGCCCAAATTCGCGATATATTGAAGATGCGCCAAATTAAAAGAACGTTTTAAGACGATGTATGCGTATGTATGTGAGTGTTAAAGAAACGGAAGAACCATGTAAAGATCGCACTAAATGGAAATCCGTAGTCTCTGCGTACCCCTCTGAGTGATAATCACGAGAGATTTTGTATATATGTAGGTTCATATATTTGATACTCTATTAGTTTTAAAATTTAGTAGGCGACATTAATTATTTCTGAGAGAGACGCAAACTAAACCAACACTACCATATACTATATGTCGTGTCATCAGAAAGCTTTTAAGTATTTGTTTTACGAAAAACAATACAAAGCCTGGCTTTGTTTTACAACAAATAAACTGAAAATATTCATTGAAGAGATTCAAATACGAATCATAAAACAAATAATTCTGTAATAATTTCTAATAAGCTAAATAAGTACCTAGTTGTGGCAGATAAATCAATTAAATAGAATCTGCCAATAAAGTTTTAAATTAACTGAGAGGATATTAGCATTTCAATTAATTGCTTCTCAAAGACGCTCTTATTGATCAAAACCTGAAAAATTTAATCGTACCCGTTATCGAAACTTAGCCGATGTTCGCTTTGATAAGCCACTCTGTGGAAATATTATTATTGTTTTTTTTAAATGCTCATATGTGTAAAAACAAGCTAATAACAGTATAGCTGTGAATTTCGCAGTACGCCATTAAGGGGATCAAACCCAACCTGGGTTCCTCGTTAGTACCAGTTAAATGTAAGGCTCGGCGGTGAAGGAAAACACTGTGAGGAAAGCTATATGTCTGAGGAATAAAACATTTCGAAGACATGATGAAGTTTGTCAACATGCACTGGAGCAGGTCGTATACTAATTACCTTAAAGTGAATTATCTTTATGTAGAAATTAAATTATCTATTATAAGGTAATGTAGGCTAATATGGTCACCGTAAGCTTTGCCACCCTTCAAAACTAAAACTAGGAAGAGGACTGAGGGGAAAACACAGAGTCGCATACTATAACTAATACATTAAAAATATCAAACCTACTTTAGGAATAATTGGGAGCACTTCGAAAAATTGGCTTAAAAACTTTTCATGACCATTTTGGATAAAGGATCTTATTCACACATGATATTATATTGACGCACATGATACCGTATTTACTATACGGTTAACTGAAAAATTGCACCTATAAAGCAGCGCCATTTTGATCCTTTATTATAAGGTTGACTGATGAAGAGCTACTCTATCACAGAGCCATCCATACAAACAAGGCTGTAGTTTTTTAGTTATAAGAAAGTGACCATATAGTATTTACTATTCAGACTGTTGAATTAAACTACCCAAAGAAGGGTTTCAAGTACCTACTTATTATTATATAATCTAATAAATACTTAAAACATAGTTATTCATATGGGCTCTATATACCCTTCAGACTGGACTATATTAGTGCATGCATTGCTAGGTGTAGAGATAGGTAAGAGGATGTTGCCCAAACAGACGGTCTCCTCGGCAGAACGGGTGCCCTACCACCAAGAGATCACGATGAAACCGGCATGTCTGAAGAATAAATATTTAGTGGTAATGTGAAGTACCTGTGACTAATTGCAACATAACCTCCTTTGAAATGAGAGGCGCCCTATGCCCAGTAACGAGACTCATATATTGGTTGTAGCTTTAACTTTTTAAGAAAATATTTGATTCAGTAAAAATATAATGTAGTGGCGACGTAACAATATCCACTACGCTATATCATCCAGTAGAAGTCGTAAGAGGCGATAAAGGAAAAAGGAACGCTTGCCAAGCGTAGTAACTATGACAAATATCCCCTCTATGGGGCAATCTATGGGGAGGTCTGTATTTACCAGTGGATTTGTAAAAGGTTGTGTTAGTATTTGGTTCAGTGTAACTTTTATATAAAATAAGTTACAGATTATTCCACAATTTTACTTTATGTCGTAAATTGACAATTTTATATCTGACCTAAAACTTTTCCTTAGGGAAATTGCCTCCAATTCATAATTATTGTTAGAGAGTCTCACAGGAGGTCATTTCTTATTTATGGAAGAATAAAATCTTTATAAATGATTATAAAATTTTATCCGTACTTCAATCAAAAACCCACATCAACCTATGGGTGTCGTAAGAGACTACAGAGGGAAACTAACCAGGAAATAGGCAGCAGCGTCTTCCTAATAACGACTAAATATGAAAAAACCGCAGTTGCCAATCCGTTTGCCAAGCGTGGCAACTATGGCAAATATCTCCCCAGTAAGGCAATCAATTGGGGAGACCTATTTTTTTGTATTATGTGCGAGCAGCTATGCAGGTCCAGAGATAGCGAAAGAGAGACCTGTATCACTGCAACTTAAAATATCTATTGTGATCACTGCTATGGCTATAGTTCATTACTAAGCCCTGCGTCTCCAATGAATAGAATGAATTACTTAGCTGTGAGCAATTTCACTTCTTCTGGGCGGAGTACATAGTTTCCCAGATGAGTGTTACGTTTGCGCATTAAGGGTCCGCAATCAAGCATAAGGTTAAGGAAATAACCATGCACATCCTTGAGTTGCTTAGTCCCAGGACCGATATGTACTTTTTAACACAACAGTGTCCAGTCAGGGATTTTACGCAATTTATTTTTCTTAATCCCAGGATTACTAAAGCGAATTTATGATCAAAGGCCTGGATTAGGGTTATAGTATGTTTTAAGCCTGGTGTCAAATCAAATCTTAAGTGATTTATTATGATAAAGAGTTGCAAGGGTCAGTCGGGCTAGGCTTTTATATATGAGATTTCCCAAAATGGATCGTGTCCAAATTGTGTACTCTTTGAGCCCTCCTGAGCGAGCTTGTCGGCACGTTCAATGCCTACAATACCTGCGTGACCCGGAACCCATTTTTACGATGGGTGTTTAGATGGTTCACGCAGTCTCCAACTAGTTTCGAGTTCGCTAAGTTTGACCTCAGCGCTAGCAGTACTGCTAGACTATCGGAATTCATATGGTTGACGTAGTGTTTTTGTAGATTAATTTCCAAACATTGAAGTATGGCGAAGATTTCTGCCTGGAAGATCTAACCGAATTCATATTAAGTTTGAATTTAGGGCATTCCCCATAAATCCCAAAACCTACGTCGAGGCCCATTTTGACCCATCGGTATGACATATAAGGCCACTGAACTCACAGATGACCTGGCCCTTCAGCCAGTCTTCTCCGAAAAGTTAGTTCCACTATGAATTTTTTGTTAAAGGTGTATAATGGATGCATGATATCAGAGATCATGCATAAGACCGATATTTCCTTAACTGAGTTGGGCATGGATCTCAATCGCTCTGGGGTAGGCCTATGTTATGTTTAGTAACGGAATTTGGGAGGACGTAACGGTAACGGTATAACTAATATAAATATTGAGAAGTTTGTAATCGCCTTATGGTGTGGTGTTGATGGTAAGAGAATCTACGACGGTAAGAGAATCTAAGACGGGAAGCAGCATTTTCCATATTAAAATTCAAACTAATAAAAACTGCGGTTGATGAGAACATATGAAGGAGGCCTATGTGTAGCAATCGGTTTTGAAAGGCTGTAAAGATGACGATGATGCAATTTATAATTTCTATTTGAACGCTTAAATTAGAAAACAATTATTGATATTTTTAGTAGAGTAGAATTAATTCCCTTTCTTCTTTTTTTCTCCCTCGGCCTGTAAACTGTAAGAATTCTTATAGAAAGTAAATTAAGATCTATATTCGAAGCGATCAATCCATAATTATTGATGGAGATACTTTCTTAGCAACAAACTTCCTTCTTTAATAGGTAGTAGAATTTTTTTCTGCCAAGGTATCCGTTTGAGAAGGACGACCTTCTTACCATTTTATTCCGTAAAATATCAGCGCTTGCACTATTGTTTCAGTCTCAAGGTTAAAGAGAACAAGTATAAATACAGACTGCTAGGTGTTTCATAATAGTTTTCAAAGGTGAAAACACGTCAGTGGCCTTCCTTGTTTGAAGTTGGCTGCAGGCCTGCAGTAGTCACTTATCATCAGGCGGACTGCAAGTTTATTTGTCACTTCAGTAGTAAAAACAAATTATTGACGCGTCTATGAACTATAAATATCGTCAACGTGACGTCATCACAGACTTGTGACGAACATCAACATCAATGGTACGACTTCTGTTACCGCCAAGCATGACGATTGAGGTAAATCGTACCTAAAACCGAAGATGCCCATGTCAAGCAGTATCAATCTCAATTAATTTGTGCACCGGCAGGATACCAGCGCTGTGGTTATTATAACGTGGAACAAAGTTGAGTCAGATGCCTATTTGTTGCTGCTTAATGATAATGTAATATATAATATAAATAATAACATATGTAATATAAATAACATATTTATGTCTTGTAATTATGTATTATGTAACTTCAAATAAAGACGTTGCTTTCTTCCTGTTATTCTAATATAATTAAGCATTATGACCTCATCTTTGTATAATCGCCCCTTATTAGAACACCATTTTTATTTATGTTTTATTCAACTGACTGGAAACAATGTTTAAAACAACGATTGGGAGGCACTTCAGTAATTGTATTTGCAAATTAGCTCCAGGCGTTAATTTGCGATGACGACCGCCTGGATTAGCTGAGCACTGCTATTGTTCTGTTTACTTCTAATACTTTTATTTACTGTGCAAATAAAATTATATAATGTACACTTAAGTATTCTATACAGATTTAAATTAAACTACCTAAAGAAGGTTTCGTGTACATATACTTAATATACAATCAATATAATACATACTCAAGTTATAGTTAATTAAACTGTTATACCGTTTTTGATGCTGCAGCTATGTTATGGTTGTAGCACGAATGGTCGACTTGACCTGGGTGAGACTAAGCTCTCACAGATTACCAGGATAAAATAGCAGCTGTTTTGTATGGTGAGTGCAGAGAACCGGAGACGCATTGTATTGGAAACTCGGGATTCCATGTTAGTCCTCAGGGGTATTGTCACATCTGCATTCTGGTTCTTAATCGAGGTGAAATGTATATGTCTATGGGCTACAGTATTACTTAGCATCAGGTGGAATTTTTTTAGCTTTATCAACCTTATTCTATATAAAAAACTGACCTTACCCTTCAGACCAGAAAATAATAGTGCAGTAGGTAAGAGTGTGATACCCACTCAGAAGGGCTCTTCTACAGAAAAGGTCGTCCTACCATCAAAAGAAATTGCGATGAAACGGCATGTCTGAAGAATTAATTAATAATTATTACGTGGCTATGCGAGGTCCGACAACACGCTGAGGACTAATTGCTCCATAACCCTCATATAAATTAGAGAAGACCCGTTCCCAGCAGTGGGACATATAAAGGCTGTATCTTTAATTTGATTTCACTATTATTTAATTTTGCTAGGGAACAATAAGTACCCAAAAGCATTACCGTGAAAATACTGTTAAGCTTGGGAGAGGCCGTTTTCAACAGATGTTTATAGACTTACGAAGTATCCATACTTGTGGTTGAGTTACCATATATTGTTACGTGGTAGAGCTATGCTGCAGCTATATTGTGGTTGCAGCAAGAATGGGTTGGCTCGACCGGGGTAGGACCACGCTCTCACAGAATACCAGCGTAAAATAGCAGCTTAATGCTGCTATGTTTCGTATGGTGAGTGTAGAGAACCGGAGACTCGTTTAACTGGAATCGAGTCGTTCCATCTTAGTCCTTAAGGGTGACAATGCATCTGTATTTTTTATGATTCTTGATCCAGGTTAAATGTAAATTTCTATGGGCCACAGCATCCACTTACCATCAGGTGGACTCTGTGATCGTTTGTCAACCTTATCCTTTAAAAAAAAGTTACTTTAGCGTTTTATACACTCGCTAATAATATTAGCGAAATAGTGCATCTATATTAAAATGACCATTTAAGGTAATTTTGTTAACTACTACCAATTATGTTCTGCAGAGTCTACACAAGTACTTTTATTCCGACCTGGTTTTGGTATATTAATCCCTTTGTCGTTTTAATATTGTATACTATTTCAATTAACCTATCTCCGTTCTTTTCCTTTTTGTTTAATAAATGCAGGTTTTCTCACGATGTTGTTAGTGAACGGTAGGATCTTTTCTTAAGTCAACAAAATAATGTAAGTCTTATAGTCAAAAGCTGCCACTCGAGAACCTTTTTTCCCCTACGGTTGTCGGTTCTCTCGAGCTATATGGCGGCCCCACTGCCACTTCAGCTTACTAATCCGTAGGGCTATATCGGTCACTCTGTAAGCGTAGTGTAGGGCGACCCCCCACTAGATGGAATAACGAACTGGTCGATGGATACAGGTTGCTCAGGACCGTGCTTTGGGGGAGGCCTATTTTCAGCAGTGGACTTGTGAAGGGCTGTAATGATGATGATAATTTTTGTTCCATTCTCAACATTTTGAAGAAAGTCACTGTTTATATTATGCCCGTTAATTATAATCCATATCTTAATGTATATAAATTAAATAATAAATTTTATTTATGGTCTAAACATTTAAAAAATTGTACTTTTATATATATGAAATATCGTAATGTAAATATGAAATTCTATTTAAATTATATTTGCAAAAAAATCAACTTTAATATAGATATAAATGAATATAATCTACAGTTTCTTACATTTAAAAATACAATGCGACACATAAAACTATTACAAAAAAACGCTAATGATGCACAGAAAATATCACAACGTAAATTGCCTAAGAAAAAAGGCACTATCCCTTATTATTTCAAGGCAGCAAACGTAACACATGTGGACAAGACAACACATACATTGCAATCGAGCTTAATATGCTCTAATAATATGAAGGCCGCTAAAAAAGGAACTATACCCTATTATTTTCCCAATAAGAATAAAATGTTACAAACTACATCGACGCCCACGCTAAATAATGCAACTTTTTTTCGTTCCTAAGACTGCCAACGGCTTTAATATATTGCATCAAAATATTCAAGGTCTGTTGTCTAAAAAGGAAATAATCGAAATTACACTTTCAGTGCTTAAGGATCAAATAAATCCAGATGTCCTTTGTTTTACAGAAACTTTTGTAAAATCTGGAGAAGAAAAGAATATGATAATTAAAAACTATGAAATAGCGTCGTATTTTTCACGGAACAAAAAACGAGGTGGATCTTGTATTATGGTTAAAAGAGGAATGCCTTTTAAAAAGATAACTTGTTTTGATGACTTGGCTGTCTCGTTCCATTTTGAATGTTGTTCTGTGTTAATTCCCCATAGCAATATATTAATTATATGTTTATATCGAACACCGACTAAAATAAAACGACATTGTGATTGTTTTTTTCAAAAACTTGAATTGTTGTTGTATAAATGTAATTATAAATATTCAAAAAAAAAAAAAAGATTGTAATAGCCGGAGATATAAACATTAATACACTAGTAAATGATAATGTTACGACTACATTTACAGATATTATTAAAACATTTAATTTTCATCTGCATATTACAAGACCTACTAGAGGACAGTCCTGTATTGATCACGTTATTAGTAACATACCAAATGCCACTGCGAAAATTCTTCCACTTTCGTTATCGGATCACGAAACTGCTCAAATGTTAAGGTTTACCGTAAGCAAAAAAGAAGGTCCTACCAAAAATTGTTTTCTCTTTCAAAAGAAGTTATTCTCAAGAAAACATTAATAAGTTTCAGTCTTATTTAGAAAGTTTATCGTTTTCTGAAGTGTTTTTGGAAACTGACCTAGATCTAGCTTTCAATAAATTTTATGAACTGTTTCAACTGTTTTATAAACTTTGCTTTCCGTTAATAAAAATTAAATCTAACATTAGACCACATATAAAATGGATATCAAAAGGTATTAAAAAAAGTTGTTCTACGAAAAAATATTACGTTACAAATATTACATTAATAAAACAAATCAGAATAAAGTTGCATATAACAATTACACAAGGCTTCTAAGAAGATGCATCAATTACGCAAAAAAACATAGTAATAATAAGTTTATACTCAATAGTAAAAATATTGTAAAATCAACTTGGAAAATTATTAAGAATGAACTAGGGCATATAGCAGCAGATAAACACATTGACTTAATTAAACACAATAACTTTATAATAACTAAACCTATGAAAATAGCTGAAGCCTTTAATAATTACTATATTAATTTGACAAATAAAATAAATAATAAAATTATATACAGTAATACACAAAATAGACTTCAAAATTCAATTTATTTAACACCGGTCGATGAATATGATATAAGTAAAATTATAATGACATTAAATAATACAAATTCAGAAGGTTATGATGGCATATGTACAAATGTTATCAAAGCGTGCAAAAATCAAATTAGTAAAGTATTAGCCTATTTAGTTAATTTATCAATGGAATCTGGCACCTTTCCAGAAAAATTAAAAACGTCTATTGTAAAACCATTATATAAAAAAGAAGAAAAAACACTAATGGAAAATTACCGTCCAGTGACATTGGTACCTATATTATCAAAAATTTTTGAAAAGGTCATGCACAAGAAGGTCATGACTTTCCTAAATAAGTTTAATAGAATAAATCCAACTCAGTATGGATTTCAAAAAATCAAAATCCACGACACTGGCCGCTTTTAATTTAATAAAAAATATTTTACAAAATACTAATGACGGACTATTTACTACGGCCATCTTCTTTGACATGTCAAAAGCTTTTGACTTCGTATCACACGATCAGCTTTTGTTCAAATTAGATCAAAACGGAATTAGAGGCCAAGCATATCACTGGATTAAGTCATTCATACAAAACAGGCATCAATGTGTTGAGGTGCTAAAACTTGACAATAGACATGTAAGTCAAAGTTATAGATCCAAATTTAGAAAAAATGCGTACCTCAGGGTAGTGTACTAGGTCCACTTTTATTTTTGATATATTTAAACGACTTACCTGAAATTACTAAATATAGAAGTATTTTATTCGCAGATGACGTCGCAGTAATAGTCACAACAAATAAAAATATGTCACTAACAAAACATAATTTTGACATTAATCAAACAATATTTGACGTAACTAAATGGCTAAGTAATAATAATTTAACAATAAACTTAAGTAAAACTCAATATATAAATTTCAATAATATAAATAATAATTTAATAAATATTAATTATAATGGACAAACTCTTTGTAGTGCAACTAATATGACATTCCTAGGTATAATTATTGACAAAGAATTAAAGTGGAAAGAACAAGTTTGTAAAATATGTAATAAAATAAACAGGTTCACATATGCGCTTTATAGACTAACAAAAGTGGCAACAAAACAAACTGCAATTATGACTTATTTTGCATATATTGAGTCGATTATCCGCTACGGAATTATAATTTGGGGCAACAGTGCAGAGATTAATAAAGTTTTTATTGCACAAAAAAAATGTGTTCGTGCCATTCATGGTGTGGGCCCAGATGTTTCATGTCGACCTCTATTTAAGACACTGGGAATCTTACCCGTGCCTTGTTTATATATATTAGAAGTTGCTAAATTTGTAAAACAACACGGGAAAAGTTTTTATAAACTTAACAAAGAAGTGGTATCCATGAACACGAGATACCCAGATCGGATAGTAATTAGCGAAATACCGAAAAGTAAACGCTTTAGTAAAAATTGTTACTGGATGGGTAAAACAATATATAATAAAATACCAAACATAATAAAAGATCTTCCTATAAAAACATTTCAAAAAAAAATTATACCAGTGGCTTCTTCAAAAAAACATTTTACTCCGTAAACGAGCTTTTAAATTACTGATGAAAACTTTTATAGGACTATAGCTCAAAATTGACATTTTTTTTGTTATTAACTGACATGGTATATAATATTGTTTAATTTTTTTTTGGTACTTTTGATATCTTTAGAATATAATTGGATGGATTGTTTGTTGTTGCTAATTTAATGATTTAATAATGATTGATTTTGATGTGTTAATTTTGTATAAATATAATTTCTAAGAATAAATAAATTTGCATGTCTCCATTAGAGACTTAGTGTGTATGCATAGTATTTAATAGTATATAATGTAACATACATACTCAGTAGCAAATAAATAAATAAATAAATAAATGATGATGATGATATAGTCAGACTCATAGTAAAACTACTTATAAAGTTATGATGATTATATATTAAAGTCTAATGAACTTACTAAAAAATAATTTCAATTAATATATTATATAGATTTTTGTTCAAAAATAACAATGAAAAATAACCTAGCCAGACTCATTATATGCGCGTTTTAAAGAAAAAATAATAAATTAACTGAAATAGCATCTGGCAAAAAGCATTGTGACACATGTATCTACCTGTACAAGTTTCAGAAGTTTCAAAACACAAATCGTAAGTCCCACTTTGTAAATGTCTCGGGAATAGGTCGGGGAAGCGCGAGCGCTATAACTGTTCTTCTTTATCGTGAGTAATTATAAAAAAGAAATTTAAAAAATGTGATTTCAACATGACCTAATAAATAAAAACCTTACTAGATATAATATGTATACATAACGTGGGTACGCACCGTGTAGTAGCGGTGTACGAATATTCACTACTCCATATCATCCTGGCAGCAGCATCTTGCTAATAACGACTAATAATAAAAAAACAGCAGTTACCAACCTGCTTGCCAAGCGTGGCAACTATGGAAAATATCCCTATATGAGGCAATCTTAGCGTACAGCCTATTAAAGTCCACTGCTGAACACAGGCCTCCCCATATGTTCAGCAGTGGACTTTAACGGGCTGTAACGGCAAAGATAAATGTACCCTACATGTTAAAATCGGAATTATTTTTATCGAACGAGTTATTATAATGTTCGCGTTGCTGTCTTCGCACATCACTTGTTTAATTTTTACATAACATTACATAGGTGTGTCACCCAGAATGGTAGGCAGAGACTACGGACTTAAATTTGACACGATCCTGACTCACGTGTCTCGCCTTCTTCACATCCATATACTCTACGTACACTTGCTCATCGGATAAAGGTCGGAGTATGTTTAATTTTTACAAAATTATATTGTTTTCTTTGCGGAATAATCATATTTCAGTAGATTTATAGTATAAGTTAAAAGTTCGAATTTTCCCGATTGTTTTTGTCGTCTCTTTACATTACGTATTCTGTTTTGCTTTGGAACTTAAAAACAGAACCTTTAAACTTATACATAATTTGGTTTTAAAATGTTTCTATTATGAAAAAGAACACAATTGTATTCTAAAATGTTGATTAAATTTACTGTATAACACTCATTTTCATAGGATTATATAATAAACAAAAGTAAGTTGCTATTTTAAAATACCGTGTGACATGCATTGACACTAACCAAAAATGTAATCTATGCACGTAAATGATAGCCGTGTAGTGGCCGTTAAGAATATCCAGTACCCCATATCTTCCCGTGGGTGTCGTAAAAGGCGACAGAGGGAAACAGGCAGGAGATGGGCAGCAGCATCTTCCCAACAAAGTAGAGCAGGAAATAGACTCCCTTAAAACCGATACAATGAATGTATAGTAGGATTTTTTTATTAATGAAGGCACTTACGATGTTACTCGATACTTTTGGAGAAGCATTTAATTTTTCCGTACATCGCTACCAAATTACTTGGTTTTGGCGCCTGAATTTTCGCTTTCAAAATACCCTTTACAAGGAGATAATGAATATTTGATACAACAACCGTATTGGAAGTTTGTTGCTTACAAAGACACATTTTAAAATGGATAAAAAACGCTCTCCGAAGTTATTTGTTTACAAATCATATTGCTTTTCTATATCAATGCTACATTTTGACCGTGAAAAAAATATACCACAGCCGCGTTGGCAGAGTTCTAAAATCAAAGAACGAAAACATAAATTAATGACTTAAATTATCCACACGCTATGACAGGCTATGAACGCCAACTACCCTATGAACTGAAAGTGATTAAAGCCATTTTTTCGATGAACAACACTTAATATATTACATTTAACTAGTATATAGTTTTATTTACCGTGATAGCCCGTTAAAGTTTAATGCTGAAAACAAACATCCCCTTAGGTTACCTCATAGGGTCAAACCATAATAATAATATTTATTTACATTATATAATGTGCCAAAATTGTATAGCCAGCAATTTGTTTATTAGATATTCATCCATGTCCAATCAATGTATGTAAAACGACTACAATACAAGAGAAATCATGGTATAGATAGTGTAAAAGTAATAACGTTTAAAGAAAATACTAAAAAATCGCAGTATTAAGTTCCCTCCTCTTTATTTTGAATCCTCCTCCTCTTTATTCTTCTCCTCTTTATTTTGAAATCAGTTACAAAAAAAACCAGAATCACATAGGCAATACAAATCATCATCATCAATAATTTTGTCAATTATTTTTATTATTTCACTCTTCCAATAAAATAATCAAATGACTGAAAATTACACGCTACACCAAAATTCCCTCGTTCATCCTTAAATATCCTCTTCTGACGTTTACAATCAATCAAAGACTATCAGCATGTGCTTTGGTCTGTCGTATAAAAGCTTTTAGTGAAAACCGTCGCCAATTCTGTTAGGGTCAAATCTTTATCTAAAGCCGTTCGATATTCGTAAGCTCCTTATTAATCGGGAAAACCTAAATATACCTTAGATAAATTACTACACTGATAAACCGGTGGAAAAATGTTACAAACTTTGAACTTTCTTTCGTAAATTATTTTGATGTTTTTTCCACTCAAACTTTACGATTTTTTCAAAGAAAATAATATTTGATAGACGAAATACAAAGAATAGAATGGAATATTTTTATCCAAAGATCTTTTTCATCTTTTTAAAAAACGTGGAGGTAAACAGTAACCACATTAAGAATTTCTCCTATATCATGGGGGTAGTTAACATAATATATATTAATTTCATAAGGAGAAACATCCAGACTAGGAACAATTATTTGTAGGCCATAAAAATACTTGTTCTGTGCGGGATTCGAACGCGTAACCTTCAGCGCTCCAACCCTTAATAACAACTAGAACACAGAGCCGTCGAGGATTTATATAACATTATACTTATTGAAAATCATTTTTTTAATTTTTTTTTATTTATCACTAGCTTGTAAAATAAAGTGAGGTTATTTTCTTAAGCATAAAATTTTACAATAATGACCGTTACAGCCCATTAAAGTTCATAACTGAACATAGGTTTCATTCATAGAATGCTGCATAGTAGGGATATTTACCATAGTTGCCAAGCTTGGCATGCGGGTTGGTAACCAGAGTTTTATTGATTTTTAGTCGTTATTAGGAAGATGCTTCAGCTCATCTCCTGATTTGTTTCCCTCTGTCGTCTCTTACAACAGCCAGCGGATGATACGGTAAAGTAAAGTAAAGTAAAGTTACAGCCTATATACGTCCCACTGCTGGGCACAGGCCTCCCCTCATTTCTGAGAGGGTTTTAGGGCAAGGAAGTGTCCACCGCGCTGCCCCAATGCGTGTTGGTGAACTTCACATGTCTTAGAAATATTATTTTTCTTTATTGCTCAGACATGCAGGTTTCCTCACGATGTTTTTCCTTCACCGCCGAGCACGTGTTAAATCAGCAATTAAAACTGCAATTAACAATTTCATTGGTGCCGGCGGGGATCGAACCCGGTTTGCTCGCGTACTGTGAAATTTACTGCGAGCGCTAACCATCTGAGCTACCACGGCTCTAGGATAGTGGATGGTACGTACGTATAGTATATACTAGCAATTAAAATAATTGCAAGATGATGTTGTAACCAGGATCAAGAAACGAATGCTTCGGTGGATTGCTCACGTAGAAAGAATTAACGAGAAAAAAGTGACAAAAATTATGTTTCAGAAGTGAACGTAAGAGTCGACAAGACTAGAGAAAGTTTATCGACTAAATTGGCGATATATTAAAGACGCGCCAAATTAAAAGTACCCTTAACTGGCAGGCATGTATGCGTTGATATTATGGATATCCTTTATATTAAGGTGAGAGTGGTATATTAGGATAGTGCCAAATGGAAGGCCGTAGTCTTTGCTTACCCCTCTGGATATAAGGCGTGGAGTATTTATGTTGTGTTTATAAAATTAGTTGCCGCATCCAGATTAATAATTCCTTACTCTTAATACGGTGTCCTCTGCGAGTGGACGAATGGTTTACGTGAAGTAATTATTTTGGAAAGCTGCCAAATAATATCGGGATCTGTGAGAGTGAGGTGCCCGATTTGGTACTTGCTAGTATCGTCAATTTGCTGTGGATTTTTGTCTATATTAATTAGGCATGGAAGTTTTGTCACGACAGTTGTTACCTCCACAGAATACTTAACTAAGCCTGAATAATCGTTTATTTTTTTCCTGTTTTAAGGAATGTATTTCTCTTTTCATCTATTCGTCAGTTCATCAAAGTCCGCTACTAAACCTATGTTAATTTTGCAGCTTCTTCTATTGCAGGGAGGATTTGTCAGAACCACCACGCTTGGCAAGTGGATTGGTGATCAGATGCGTCTCACTTTAGACTCGGCTTCCCATCAATGATCTAGGAACTTTACGTCTGGAGTAAACAAGATGGTTAGATGGTTAGTAATAGTAGCGACTTAAATGTTATGATTACGATAGATTCTCCATACAACGGAAAAGTGCATGTCCAGTTTTAGACTTGAACGAACTTTGGAAAAAATATTAAATAATCATCTAGTTTATACCCGGCAGAGTTCTAGTACGAAAGGGTCAGCTCGGCAGGAGAAGGACCAGACTAATAGAATACCAGCGTAAAATAGCAGCTTAATGCTGCTGTGTGTTTTTGTGTTTAATTTAGTGAGTGTAGAGAACTGGAGACCCCTTTTACTGTAACGAGATATTTCATCTTTGTTCTTAAGGGTAATACAGCCCCGTGGCGCAGTGCCTTAGCAATGAATCCCGCACGCAACAAGTATTTGTATGGCTAACAAATAATTATTCCAAGTCAATATTTTTTTCTTTTGGAATTTATGTTTATAATTTGCCTTTACGATACATATAATCCTAGTGTATGTAAAGTTTGAAAAAAAAAACTAAAATTACAGCGTTTAAACGTCACACTGCCAAGCCCTCTCGTTACCGAGCAAGATTTTTGAGAAGAGAAAGGTATATAAAGTTATATAGGTATATATGTGTTCTCATTTCTTTGTTTTTTTTCAGCAACGCACGTGTCATAATGAAATTCTTTAATGAAAAAACTATTTACATAATTGTGTAACTCTGATGGGAATTGTTTGCTGATGGGACTCAGTCTGCAACTGAATTATTTTTATTAATTATAATAATAATGGTTGCACCAACGCACACCCTTGCATTTTTGTATTTTTTGATGTAGTTTGTTAGTTGTATTGGCTGTCATAACCTCCCTTCACTTCCTCCTGTTTTATTTGTTGTTCCTTTTCCGCAGTAGCTCACATCCCGTCGTGTCAGCCAATACATCAAATTACTTTCATAGCAAATATATTGCCCGAAGCCCGCCACGTGCTACGTCCGCCACTTTTGGACCACGCTAATACAGTCCACTAAAGTCGTATTTTTAATTAAACGAAGCTGCCTGACGTTTACTGGGATGTTTTGATGAATCAAAAATAGTATTGTGACTAAATGACTGAACGGAAAACAAAATGACTATTTTTAATTAAACGAAGCTGCCTGACGTTTACTGGGAGGTTTTGATGAATCAAAAATAGTATTGTGACTAAATGACTGAACGGAAAACAAAATGACTGACTGATAAAGAAAACGACTGAATGGTAGAAAAGATATTTTTTAACTGAAGGTTTGATTTATTTAAAGATTATTTCAAGATTTATTTAAGGTCATTTAACATCCATGTTGTCAGTTCATCAGGCGAAAATTATCCATAGTGTATGTCGTCATAGGGATTTTATTAAAAAAATCTATGCTTAAGTATTACATTTTTTTATTTATTGTCATCAGATATAATATCATCACTGTCACTGTCACTGTCAGTAACTTTTATTATAAACTTGTCTGAGACACTATCGCTAATGTGGTCGAGATTAAACATTTTGTTTTCTTCTTTTATTATGTGAGCCACGCAGCTAATCCATTTGTCGGCAGTCATTTCATTTAGTCCTTCTTCGAAAAATGTTTTTACATCTTTCATTTTGAAGGTCTTGTTGTTTCTTTCAACATACCCTTTGGCCTGCACCCAAATCAGCTCAATGGGATTAAGCTCACAATGGTAAGGATGAAAACGTAAAACAGCGACTCCACTCTCCGCTGCCATCTTGTCCATGGCATACTTGTTGTAGTGTTCATGTTGGTGCTGCCATACAATATCTATAAGAGTAGCTTTTACCATATTTTGTGCCATGAATGGGATATTTTTGCTCGTCATCCACTCTTGTCGAGAGGGCTTTGTTTGACATTCTTGTATTCTCGGTTTATTCCAAGACATTGTTAGCAGCGATTCTAACTTTCTGGAGTAATAGGGGGCATTATCAATCAGCAATACGGAATTAGGTTTTAGTTTGGGCAAAATCCTACTAAACCACTCCTCAAAACACTCAGCATTCATTTCTTGATGGTAATCTTGTTTTCTTTTTTTAGCCTCAAATACAAGTAAGCTATCTTCTACAAATCCTTTTTCCCTGCTTATATGGCTAATAATTAGCCGTTTGCTTTTTCTTTAAGGCCCTTTCAAGCCGGTGGTTAACCCTTCTGAAGAATGCCTGCCGGGACGATTGTAAAGTCTGGTCAATCCATTACTTCTTCGGTGTATGACCTTCGAGAATATGAAAAATACCAATTACTCATTAAATTCACCTTTGGTATGCAATACCCACACTGTAATAAATAAATAAAACAGAGAAAATTTTAATTACCTTCGTTGATCCTGGTTTCTATTAATGAATTTTTTATACCACATTTACCATTTACAAATGTAATATACTTATATACAGCAAAACTGAGAAATTTAAAATTAAAGTTAGTCTATGGTTGACGATCAAAGTAAAAAATGTTTGATAGTTTTTATCAGGAAGACGTTACTGCCCATCTTCTGGGTTTATTGCTCTGTTGCTTTTTACAACATCCACAATATTATATGAGGTAATGGATATTCTTACACCGCCACTACGCGGTTAAGTAACCGTATCCTAAAATAATTAGAATATATATACTATATTTATATTCAGTATTTAATGGACTTATGGCTCCCATAATAATGATTATAATTTTTTGTCAACAATACAAAATCATTTAAATTAATTGATAAGAAAATTTTATTATTTTCTCTAGCAAGAGTCCTGATTGCTTAATTACACAAAAATGTTTAGATTGATCGTCGCCGTCTTGCAAATGAATGATGGAATTAATTCCCCATCACACTTCAACAGTGAGATTCGAAGCGTCGCTAACTCGTAACATAACGCCATTATACTGACGTCTAATAATTGAATCACACCGAGAGTAATTTTATTAATTTATGTCTAGTCGATAACAGTTGCTGCCAAGTTGCCACATACAAGTGAACTTTCGATTCTAGCTACTTCTTATCTTGAAATATATGATCCCAAGTGCCAAGCTTCAGTGGTCGTTTGTACCACTAAAGTCGTAATTAATACCTGCGTTTCACCAAGTTTGTAACGCATAACTTTCCGTTTTCCAAGCGGAGACACAAAACATACTACGTTCGAAGTCCCACTGCTTACTTGGTGAAACTCTGTAAGATGGTGCTACAAATAACGTATCCCAACATGTTCGAGAGCTACTCTATATATATTAATACGTGTGTACTGGCTTGCTTTCCTTACTTTTTTATTGCATCCTTCTTTCCAATTAACCGCAAAACAAACTTATGGCGCCATCTGTTGGCCCACAACAAAAGCGTCTGTAAAAGAAGTCGACGCGATCGATACGGAGATGTAATCGAGACTCAAGACGAACTGCATCGGTAATGGCTGTTCTTGTCTAAGCCTTCCAATATGAAAATTAATGTAAATAGCGTTAGTGAGTGTGCCGGGTCGACCCAGATGTGTGCATAGACTATATAATCACGTAGGAGTGTGGTCAAGGAAGACTGAAGCCTTCCACATCCGAAGATATCGTTGAAGCCAAGTTGGAGTTGATCGCCGCTGCCGCTAACCGTGAGTTACCTATTTCATTTACCCTTCCTGGTGGGCCAGACTAATTTTCTCTCACTGTAGGTAAATTAAGTAGCAATTCCAAAATATATTTCTAATTACTTTTATTTCAAGTAAGAAGTGTCGCGATTACTACAAAATAGTTCAATCCGCGCATTTTTTTCTATTCTAACGTTTGATCATAGTGGTCCGTAAGAGCGCGAATGTCCTATGGTATTTTGGGTTCAATTCATTCGAAAACTCCAAAATTACAGTTCATAGCAATTGAAATTAAAAAAAAAAACTTTTACAAATAAAACTTAAGTAACTACTTATTTCCTTGTCTTAATTTGAACGATATAATAAGAAACAACTTATTAAATTTACTTGATATAATTTAAAAATAGGCAGAATTATTCTCTGATATTGATTACATGAATTGTAATTCCTTTTGTAATAACTAAACACGGAGGTAGTAGGTTAAAAAATTTTGCACCACGTATTCAATACTGATCGTTGTTTCAATAGGCGTGGCACAATATATATATCTACCTATTAATAGCGACATTATTAGTTGGTTAAAAAATTAGGTTTGTTTTAAATTTACGGTTTTATTATTTATTATTTCAAACATAATGACAGATAAAACAAAGTCGAACGCTAGTGAATTTGAGAGACAACTCAAGTTGCTTACTATTCAAAGAGAATATGCATTTCGAGAAATTCAAATAGTATATGATTTATCGAAGAATATCCAAACGGATACAACTTCTACGTCTCAATTCGAGGCTAGGTTTAAGCGTATTGATTTAGTGCGTAAAGAATTCTTGGATTATACGAATCAAATAAACGAGTTAAAGTTAAAATTAAAGCCGGACGATATTATTGATATGAAGCCCGTGATTGCTTTTGACGACATGTACTACGCCGTCGATGCCGCCTGGGCTGCTCTAAGCGAGGGTCGCACTCGAGCCGACGCGCAATGCGACCCGGACCCGAGTTTGACTTCCGGATTATCATATCATAGTATGAAACCATACGCGCAAGCACGCTTACCAAAACTCGAATTACCGAAATTTGATGGAAACATTGAACATTGGCAAACTTTCTTCGATACATTTTCCACACTTGTACATGAAAACAATAATATAAGGTCAATCGAAAAGTTTCATTATTTGTTGACGTGTCTCTCGGGTTCGGCGCTGTCAATAGCGAAAGGAGTGCCAGTTACCACTGACAACTACCAAATTGTTTTTGACGCGCTTATCGAGCGGTTCCAAAATAAACGAATTTTGGCCGCAACGTACTTGAATAAAATTTGTAGCTTTATTCCGTTGAAGTCTGGTAATTATGCCGATTTACGTAACTTAACTAATATGTTGAATGAAACCGTTAATGCTCTGAAAGCTATGAAAATTAAGAACCTAGATGAGTTTATTTTATTTTATTTAGCTGCACGTGTTTTAGATTCTGATACGCGTAAACGTTTCGAGATGCAAAACGGGGAGCAAATTCCTACCTTTTCGGATTTATTAATTTTTTTACAAAGTTATGTTAAAGTGCTAGAAGTTAGTCAACCGCGTAATTGTTCCGACTCTGTTTTTCGGTCAGGACAGTTCCATAAAAATTCTGTGCGTGCCACCGGGACACGAAACAGCCACAATAATAAACAATATCATAAAACTACATCATTGCCTTCGAACACTGCTATAAGTCCAAATGCTGCAAATAAAACAGCTGATTGTCTGTGTTGCGGGGCGGCACATGCGCTTTTCAAATGTCCGAAGTTTCAAGAACTTGATATTTCTGAAAGATATGGCTTAGTGTCTAATAAAAATGTTTGCATGAATTGTTTACGTTTAAATCATAATGCCAATAAATGTTTTTCGAAAAATACATGCTCAACTTGTGGTGAGCGTCACCATTCGTTGCTCCACGATGGCACCGCCATTGTTGCTGTTCCGTGTTGCTCCACTGACAGGACTATCGATAAAACAGCAGCTACGGTTGACGGCTTAACCACGACTGCGAGCTCCGTGACTACCAGCGCTCACGTTGGTCACAGTCGTGCTCTCGTTCTACTCGGCACATGTGTAGTGCGCGTGCGCGGTTGCGGTGCTCCCGCTCAGTATACTACTGCCCGCGCACTTATTGACAGTGGAGCTCAGGATAGTTTTATGACGTTATCCCTCGCTCAACGTTTAGGGTTGCCCATTCGTCGCTGCAATTTAGCTGTAGCAGGCTTAGGAAAAAATGTAGTGCATCAAATTAAGGGTGAAACTTCATGCGTGGTAATGCCAACGGATTCTGATAGTCCAAACTTCACTATTAATGCTATAATAATGAATACCATAACAAGTAAAATGCCTGTCGTAGAAGTACCTTGTGGGGTTCGTGCAAATTTCAAACATCTAGTTCTAGCAGACAAACAGTTCGACAAACCCACTAATATAGACTTGCTGCTGGGCGCAGAACTATTCCATAAAATTTATGATGGCCAACGCCTAGAAATAGGTCCTGGTTTACCAGTCGCTCTACACAGTGTCTTTGGGTGGGTGCTCACTGGCAAAATTAATTACAGCTCTCATTCTCCACCTATGGTGTCTTCCCTCGTTTCTTCCACGCGGATTTTGAATGACGTGGTCAAGCGTTTTTGGGAGGTCGAAGAACCACCGAAAATATTTATAGCGAACCCCGAAGAGGTAAAATGTGAGGAACTATACTCCACTCTTGTGTCACGTAAACCTAACGGTCGTTACGTCGTCCCTTTGTTACTGAGGAAGCCTTGTGATGATCTGGGTGAATCTTTCGATATGGCAAAATCACGCTTATTCAAACTCGAAAAGCGACTTGAGCGCAATGTAGAATTAAAAAAGGACTATTTTGATTTTATGACGGAATATTCAGATCTGGGGCATATGCAACCCGCAGACGTTGGATCAGGCAAATTTGTAATTCCGCATCAGTGTGTACTCCGCCCTCAGAGTACTACGACAAAACTACGTGTCGTTTTTGATGCAAGCGCCAAAACGACGAACGGAAAATCATTAAATGATATCATATACACTGGTCCTAAGCTACAAAACGACATTGTTGATACACTGACAAAATTTCGTCTTCACGCAATCGTGTTCACCTCCGATATTTCGAAAATGTATCGCAATATAGATTTACGTCCGGAAGACCGAGGGTGGCAACACGTGTTGTGGAGAAATTCTCCAGCTGATCCCGTGCGTGAATTCGAATTAAATACAGTGACATACGGTGTAACTAGTTCACCGTACTTAGCCATTCGTACCCTGCATCAACTAGCGGTCGATCATGCTTCTGAGTTTCCTCAAGCGGCTGACGTTTTACTTCATGACACTTTTATGGACGACATCACGACGGGAGCGCCATCTTTAAAACAAGCACTTGAGCTGAAAAATGAACTCATTAAACTACTGAGCTGTGCTCAATTTGAGCTGCGTAAATGGAGTAGTAATTCGGCCGAATTTATTGCAGCTCTACCGTCCGAACATTGTCAAATACCCAGGGTCTTTTGTGATGAAAATCACGACCACATCCTTAAAATTCTGGGTGTCCAGTGGGACCCCGTAGAAGACTTCTTTACGTATTCGTTTTCAGAATTCAATTCCAACTTAACAAAGCGTGCAATATTATCAAATATCGCTCGCATCTATGACCCAATTGGTTGGCTAACTCCTGTCATTCTAATAGCCAAACTATTGCTTCAAGATATGTGGCGCCTTCAGCTGAGCTGGGATGAACCCGTTCCACCTGAGGTCGATCACCAATGGCACAACTTTATCTCTGAAATTCAACTTGTTAAACAGATTAAACTGACTCGTAGAATTACATATGATGACGCCGAAAGTTATCAATTGATTGGTTTTTGTGATGGCTCTTCAAAGGCATATGGATGTTGTGTGTACTTAAGGACAGTTCGTGCCAACCATTTTAGAACGCATCTGCTGATTGCAAAATCAAAAGTCGCACCCCTAAAACCATTAACGGTTAACCGTCTAGAACTTTGCGGTGCTGTACTTTTAGGGCGAGTTCTTAAGCACATGCAAAAATTGCTGCGAGATAAAATCCCTGTCAGTAAAGTGATTGCCTTTACTGACAGTAGCACAGTTCTAGCATGGTTACATACGGAACCTCATAAACTAAAGACTTTTGTTTCCCATCGTGTTGCGAAAATCATCGACGATGTATCCTTGGATAGCTGGCTACACGTATCGACATATGATAATCCTGCCGATAATTGCAGTCGAGGTCTCAGTGGTTCACAACTGGCGACATGTTGTATGTGGTGGTCAGGTCCAAGTTGGCTCGCTAACGATTCCTCCACTTGGCCAATAAAGTTCAAATGGGAATCACAAGCTTCCGTACCCGAGTTGCGCTCTACTGCTCATGTGTCTCAAACGGATAACGGCTCTACTGAGCTTGATTTTATTAGTGGACTCTTAGACCGCTACTCCACGCTGTCCCGCGTTCAGCGTGTGCTAGCTTGGTGTTTGCGGGCTGTAGCAGCGTTCAAACGAAACTATAATACTAAGAATTTCTTGAGCGTATCAGAGCTGAAGCAGTCTATCGTCCATATGGTTCGACATGAACAAAAACTTCATCTTACAGAGGAAATCAAATCCACCAAAGCCGTTAAAAAACTGCATCCCTTTATTGATGATGAGGGATTGCTGCGAGTGGGGGGCCGTCTAGAGCAATCTAATCTACCCGCAACCGTAAAACATCCCGTACTGTTGCCAAAGGCGTCTCGCTTATCTTTGCTTATTATAGATTACTTTCATGTTAATTACTTACACTGCGGTCCTCGTACTCTTCAATCAATTATTCAGCGAAGATATTGGATACTTGGCATTCGTAACTTAATTCGGTCGCGTTTATCCAAATGTATTGCATGTTTTAGGGTAAAACCCGTTGCTTGCCAACCTTTAATGGGAAATCTTCCGTCGCCTAGAGTACAATCAACGCGGTGTTTCCAAAATGTGGGAATTGACTTCGCCGGTCCATTCATAGTGAAGGAAAGTCGTAGACGAAACGCTCGTACGTACAAGGCCTACGTGTGTGTATTCGTTTGCCTTGCAGTAAAGGCTATCCATCTTGAGGCAGTAACCGAGCTATCGACTTCTGCCTTTCTGGCGGCGTTAGATCGCTTCGTATCTCGTCGTGGCCTTTGTACCTTCATAGTGACCGACTGCGGCACTAACTTTATTGGTGCCCGGCGCTACCTTAACGAACTACAACAAATGGTTTATAAGAACAATGATTCGCTTGAGTCTAGTCTTGCGAAACGAAATATTGTCTGGCGACTGAACCCTCCTACCGGGAGTAATTTTGGTGGCATATTTGAGAGCGGTGTAAAATCAATGAAGTTCCACTTAAAACGCGTTATAGGGTCACAAGTGTTGACATTCGAGGAGCTAATAACGATCCTTACTAAAGTCGAAGCCGTACTTAACTCGCGACCGTTGTGCAGTCTATCTCCGGATCCTAATGAGGTCGATATTCTTACACCTGGACATTTTTTGGCCCACGGTCCTCTTATATCGTTACCAGAACCTGAACTCTCTAATGAATATGTTTCCCCTCGGGCCCGCTGGCAGATGTTGCAAAAAATTACACAGTCTTTTTGGCATATTTGGCAACGCGATTATCTCCATACCTTACAGCAACGCGCTAAATGGTTTCGAGAACAACCGAATGTTCACGTCGGAGATATTGTATTAATTGTCGATAGCAATGTACCACCACTAGAGTGGCGTTCAGGTAGAGTTCAAGACGTGCATCCCGGCAAAGACGGTGTAGTGCGTGTGGTCACCCTACGCACTACTAATGGACTCCTTAAGAGACCAGTGAATAAACTGTGTCCTCTACCATTAAATCAATAATATACCAATACTTGTCAATTTTTTTCTCATAATTAATATTATAGCCTTTTGTTATTTAGCTGGTAGATTTAGTTGTTAAATTATGTTGCCTTATATACCCTTCCAAGAGTATGCAACTAAAATTTAATTGTGAATACTACAGTAAGTTAGGTACATATTATTCTAAGCTAGCTTCTATTTTTGAAGTATTTAATTTTATAGTGAGAACTGCTATTGATTATTTACTCATGAAATCTGAAACGATTTCAAGTGGGGGGGAATTATGTACTGGCTTGCTTTCCTTACTTTTTTTATTGCATCCTTCTTTCCAATTAACCGCAAAACAAACTTATGGCGCCATCTGTTGGCCCACAACAAAAGCGTCTGTAAAAGAAGTCGACGCGATCGATACGGAGATGTAATCGAGACTCAAGACGAACTGCATCGGTAATGGCTGTTCTTGTCTAAGCCTTCCAATATGAAAATTAATGTAAATAGCGTTAGTGAGTGTGCCGGGTCGACCCAGATGTGTGCATAGACTATATAATCACGTAGGAGTGTGGTCAAGGAAGACTGAAGCCTTCCACATCCGAAGATATCGTTGAAGCCAAGTTGGAGTTGATCGCCGCTGCCGCTAACCGTGAGTTACCTATTTCATTTACCCTTCCTGGTGGGCCAGACTAATTTTCTCTCACTGTAGGTAAATTAAGTAGCAATTCCAAAATATATTTCTAATTACTTTTATTTCAAGTAAGAAGTGTCGCGATTACTACAAAATAGTTCAATCCGCGCATTTTTTTTCTATTCTAACGTTTGATCAACGTGAAAAGAAGACCTTATACACCTTTTTCAGCATATTGCGCGCACTGAGGAGTGTGAGATTCGTCATAGTCAGTTCATGCAGCATTCTAAAATTTATTTAAAATATGTATTATGGATACATTTAATAAAATTACGTACCAAATTGAAGTCCTTAGTCTCTTCCTACCCCTCTGGTTGAGAGGCGTGTGTGTTTATCGATAAATGAAATTAAGTAAAACACATAAACATAAACGTATACGTTTATACTGCTAATGTCTCAGAGTAAGTATGAATTAGTAAAATATGATTACTACGTTTGAGGCAAAAATACGTTTATTTTATATTTTGTATTATAAGATATGTGTTTTATATATTATTGTTCAATTGAAAGTGAAATACAGCTTGCTTTATAAACAATCTTAAAAATTTAATGTAATTCATCTAAAATTCGACAACTAGGCGACCACTATTATAATTATTATAAATCTTCGCTTGCTAAAGCATAAATGAGTTTTTTTCTATCTATTATGATGGATACTCGACTTGAGGAAAATATGATTAATGATTAGGCTCTGTTCCTGATAATATGTCCATCTATAACAGCCTAAAGTTCATTACTGAACATAGGCTTCCTTGCCAGGCCTCCTCTCATTTCTTTGAGGGTTTTGGGCAAGTACTTGTTCACCGCACTTACTCAATGCATGTTGGTGGACTTTATGTCTTCGAAATATAAAATAAAATAAATTTGAAATATAAAATATATACTTTTAAAATCGAAACAGTATTTTTAGAATGTTTTGCGTCATCGCCAAGCACGTGGAAAATAAGTACTTAAAATTGCAATAAACAATTTTTTTGGTGCGGTTTGCTCGCGTCATTTGAAGTTTATAGCGAGCACCCGAGCTACCACTATAATTTACCAGTTAACTAACTAATAATATAGCAAAAGTGGTATTGGTTTAATGCAAGCTGCAACCGACTTTCAACAAAAAAGGCCACAGATGCGTTATTACTTCTGAGGTCTAAGATGAAATGCCTCACAGCCTATAGTTGTAAAATACAATTTAGAGCAATACTCTGTTTTTGTACTCAAAGGAAAGATAATTATAAACAAAACTTAGCAATTTCTTCTAGACAACCCAGAAAAATAATTAAATAAAAATAATTTTTACTGGAGGTCTTGCCCTCTAAACACCTAATTATCATCATCATTAAAGCTCTTCACAAGTCAATTGCTGAACTAAGGCCTCTCCCAAAAAATTCAACAAAGCACGTTCCTAAACCGTCTTACTTTACCCATATTAAATTAAAATAATAAAAACACTAATAAAAGCGCAACTTCAAGAGATTCACTTTTGTATTACCACGACTTATAGACTGGATAGCCACCGACAATCTAAAAAGATTTAAAGTATGCTAGTGTCTTTACTGCTCACGGGAAAACCAGAGGATGTTGCTATTTTAAGCAAAACTCCATTACAGAATTAAATACTTGACTAAGTATTTACGCGTTATTATCATTGTTTTTTTTTTCACCATCACATTGTGAGAGAGTAAAATAAACGGACGTTGAAACAAATTAATATGCTTGACAAAGTTATTTTTCTTGGGATGGATTGTTATTTGATACGCACTCAACGCGTTTTTGTGAATTTACATGTCTGAAATATTTTATTTTTCAGACATGCTGGTTTCCTTCACTGCCGAACGT
This sequence comes from Parnassius apollo, assembly GCA_907164705.1. Taxonomy (NCBI): domain Eukaryota; kingdom Metazoa; phylum Arthropoda; class Insecta; order Lepidoptera; family Papilionidae; genus Parnassius; species Parnassius apollo. The sequence goes on from CAJQZP010001702.1 coordinate 39,989, forward strand.
GTGGTAATCGTCGTTCTTAAAAATTTCACCGGTGACGACAGAATCGAATCTGGGTGTGTGTGTTTTGTATTTTACAGCGAACAGCTTAGCCTTTGAATAAGAGTAACAAACGAGCACACAGTCCACCTGATGGTAAGTGAATGCTATAGCCCATAGACATCTACATCCATCCTCGATTGAGAATTAAAATGTAAATGCGCCACTCCTGAGGACTAAGGTGGAATGCCTAGTTTCCAGTAAAAAGGGTCTCCGGTTCTCTATACTCACCATACGAACCCCAGCAGTTTAGAGCTGCTATTTTACGCTGGTATTCTGTGAGAGTGTTGTCCTACCCAGGTCGAGCCGACCCATTCGTGCTTTATCCATAATATAGCTGCAGTATGGCTTTACCACGTAAGAATTTTAATTAATTTCCTTTAAGTAAAGTAAATACTAACAACATGTAATAAAAACTTTGCAGACATGGATGCTCGAAAGTTACTGAAAACAAAATTCACGTTTAAAAGAAAAATTGCGGAAATTTAACATGAGCGCCATCCACGTATGCGGTTTACGCCACTTTGGCCTCGTTAAAAGTTTGTTAGTTTTGATTAATTACGCCTGTGCGACGCGAGACGAATGTCAGCCGTTCGCCCTTGCAGCCGTACACCGTAATTCGACGATATATATATACTATGTTAGTTTATAGATAAGACTTTTAAATAAGTTTATTGGTCTGTGTGCTGTGTGATTCTGATTGCTGTGGCCCATAGACACCTACATCTATCCTCGATTACGAATCAAAATGCAGATGCGTTGTCACCCGTGAGGACTAAGATAGAATGCCTCATTTCAAGTGAAAAGGGTCTCCGGTTTTTTACACTCACCATACGAAACACAGCAGCATTAAGCTACTATTTTACGCTGGTATTCTGTGAGAGCGTCGTCTTTTCCCGATCGAGAAAATCGTGTTACAACTATAGTAATATAACTGCAGCATGGCTCTACCACCCATCCTCACGAGGGACTGAGGTGACTGACGTCCTGATGTCAGTGTTAACGCTGAGTACCTTCAGCTTTTAAAAAGCTTTTAAAATACGTGAAAGTAGTTTTAATCATTTTTCATTACTTCTGTAATTTTTTGTGCGTACATATGAGATATCATTAAAAAGGGACAAGAGTACTGTTTTACTGGAAACATGGCATTCCATCTAGTCCATAAGGGTGATAACGCATCTGTATTTCGATTATTAACTGTAGTTAAATGAATATTTCTATGACCCACAGCATTCACTTACCATCAGATAGACGGAGCAATCGGGTAGTGAGTGAGAGCGTGGTCCTACGGTCAAGCCGACCCATTAGTGCTACAAACATAATACAGCTGCAGCTTGGCTCTGCCATGTATAATGTCCATTCACACACATCCACAGTCGTGAACAACTCCTAACACTTTTCGCTCGCTTGGAATGTTACTTTTGTATTTCAAAAGGTATTTTTAAATAATTGGATGAGATCAGATAATTATTTTATCAATCAAGATAAGTTTTCGAAATATATATATATATATATATATATATATATATATATATATATATATATATATATATATATATATATATATATATATATACGAAATAATATATCTCCATACTGGCCAAAATATCCAATTTTATTATACGAAAACCACATTTAATGAATTTAACTGATTATAATTTTGATGTTTGTATTAAAATCTCAAACTGAATTTACAAAAAACATAACGTACAAATTACGCCAATTTCTGAAACTCATTTTCTAAAATGAGTTTGAGAAATTGTTGTAATTCGTTTTATACGCCTCTAAATTAATGACCAAACAATTACTAAACGTTATTTCTGCCCACGAGAACTGCAAGGACGGGCAAAATCACCAATATCTTACCTTATCTATTTACCTTACCTATTTTATTCATAGATTCAATATTATATTACTTGGAGTCGGCGGATCAGTCAATTTACGATGATCCGGGGCTCTCAAACGTCCGTTTGATCCCAGGTACGTATCAGGACCTTCTTTTGCGGTCAGGACAGCGTGTAATTGACTCGTTCGATTGTCTATCAGATGTAAAATACTTGATTGTCGAGCGGATGACCGAAATTATTTCGTTTGCTTCGCTTGTAATACGTAAATACTGAAAGACATGTAGTTCTGAATTATGTTTGAACTGTAACTCAGGGTGCTCCTCGGAATTTTAAAAGAGGAGCATCCTTTTACATTTTAATTTTTTAATACGTATGTTACGAAAAAAAACTTAAAAATTTATATTTTGTACAAAAAACACTTAAAACTGTGAATTCAAACACTTTTGAAATTTCAAACTAAATTCAATACCTTTGCGGACAACTTTTATGACATGCTTCACTTTTTTATTAATTCTAGGTTTAATTAATCTATTTCTAAAAAGATCTCAATTTGTCTATATATTAAAGCGGTTACTCTTATTCTAATTTTGTTGCTAACATCCTCATTTTGAAATCTATCACGCAGATTATTCATTGATTTGTGACAGATTTAATATTTGGCGTTAGTTAATTTCACTGAATAATGTTTCTCCTACCAATTTCGCCGTTTTTGAAGTCTGTCAGATGTCAAAATCAAGTACAACAGGACAAATTATAAATTATTCGTGCGCCGTGCGTGGGGCAACATATAATAATCCACTACACCATTATCATTCCGTGGGTGTTAAAAGAGGTGAAAGTTGGAAATAAAACAAGAAAACTGCGGTTGCTAAGCGTGCCAAATATTCCCCCTATGAGAACGTTTGAACGTTTAAGATACTTTATTCTTTTATATTATGTAGATAGTATAAAAGAGCCACAATACTGTTTAAACTAAGGAGAAAACACCATTTTTTAACACCTTTCTCAGACAATATAGAACTTAAACTTTTTAATCCTACCCTTTATTACAGATCTAATATTGCTTTTATATTTAAGTGAGGGTAGAGGTATTTATTTTTGTTCGGGATTTTAACTAGTAAGTTAATCTCTATTTTTTCTGACCACTAAGGTGAGGTTGTCAATTAGTTTTACAATACATATATTTACTACAGGTATTCTATAGTTCCGTGCAATCAGTGTGGCCACTACACATAATAGCGTCGAACGCCCTGCAAGTACAAAAATCGCTTAAAAATTCTTCAAGTTCTGCCAATTGACCTTACCGACCTTATCACAAAATTTGGTGATAAAACTTATTGATTAAAACTACTTTTACGGATTTTATCGCATTTATTTTACTTTTAATTACTTTTACTATTATTTCCATTCTATTAATTCCCAACGTTTCGGGCGCTTTCCAGCACCCATGGTCACGTGGGACTATGATGACTGAAGTCCCGATGTCATTGTTAAACCCGGAGTACCTTCAGCTTTTGTTAATTATTTTTTATGGTCCGATCTATTGACGATGTTCTGAGGTCTTGCAGTGGTATGCTTGGATTTAGTTTTAATTTTATTGATTATAGGATCCCAAGCAGGTGGTTAGTACCCAGCCTCCTTCTCTATTGAAATTACGATGTTTTTTTAATTTCAATAGCATCACATATCATCCTTGGTAGGAATCGTTGTTCTTTCGCGAGGAATTTGTGGTCTATCAAATCTGATGTAATGGTTGGGGCCGTCTAAGATATGATCGCAAACTGCAGACTTCCCGTGCACCAACATTGTACAATTTCGATACTCCTCTACTACGTGTCAGAGGTCCCCTCACAGCCGCACAACTTGTACGTGTGCGACACCAATACTCGACATCGTCACGATAATGGACCCAGTAAAACTGTTCTCGGAACTTCATTAGAGTTCGTTTAACTCCCAGATGAACTCCTGAACAATAATTATGGTGCAGATGTAGAACATTCGGCACTTTAGCTTTAGGGACAACCATTTGCAAACGATAGCTGTCTCCTCGACCATTGTCCCATTTACGGCACAGGATTCCATCCTGAATCAGCAAGCTGTCCCATTGGGCCCAATAGCTTCTAGTGGGCAAACTCATCGCTGAAACGTCGCTCAACTTAGGCTTGGTAACACGGGCCTTCATCCATTCCAGAATCGGCTTGATGTCCAGATCTTCCTGCTGTGCATGTCGTAGGCTGTCCTTCCACTCGTTGCTGAGGTGGTCTGTCCTGAGCATCCTCACGGATATCACTTCCTTACTCTCTTGCCTAGTACAATGTTTGCAATCTTCAGGACAAGGTCTTCTTGACAATGCATCTGCTTTGCCATTAAATTTCCTGCTGCGATCTCTGATAGTAAAGTCGTATTCCTGCTGCTGCTGGGCGGTGATGTTAGCCGCACTTCCCTTCTGAGATCGTTCACCTCTCTTTATAGAGTTCGCTTAGGGCAGCTGGATCGAAGATGGCCCTTTTCCCCACAACCATAGCACCTAGGGCTGTATCCTTTGTTGCGGTCGCAAACTGTAGCTGCCGCAACCTCCTTAAGCGATGGAAACGATGATCCTGTCGCACGGCTTCCACCTCCAGTGCATAGGCCAAGGCGTCCTTAGCGTCTTGTGGTGCCCGAGCCTCACAGCAGATCTGACTTCAAGGTCGCGGATACGGCTTCCACCTCCAGTGCATAGGCCAAGGCGTCCTTAGCGTCTTGTGGTGCCCGAGCCTCACAGCAGATCTGACTTCAAGGTCGCGGATGCCGTCGATAAATGTTCATCTTCTGCACCAGGTTCCCTTCAATGAGCGCAGGTACAGACTGGTACCATTTTCGAACCATCTTCTCCACCTCAAGGGCTCACTGCTGCAGGTTTTCGTTGCTGCGTTGCACGCGATCTTTAAGCTGCGCGTGAAAGACTTGTTCCAGGTGAGCGTCGCCATATCTCGCCTCCAATGCCTCAAGGAGCTGCTCGTAGGTCACTTTTTTACCGAGAGCTTCCAACACAGTTAAGGCTGCGTCGCGAAGGCCTAGGATAAGTGCAGTCACGGCCTGGTTTTTATTCCAGCCGTTCGCCTCCATGACAGCCTCGAACTGGATTTTGTAGACTGACCAGGAAAAAGTCCCGTTGAACAGCGGCACTTTGAACCCACGTAGCGAAGGTGTTGTAGCTACTACGGGAGCTGTAATTCCATCCCCCAGTTTGAGGTCGTCCAGCGTTTTCGTCATGTCAGCCATTACGTTGTCAACCCGATTGTTCACTTGGTCGATTTGGGTTTCAGCTCCGACAGGCGGTTGTCATGCTGAACAACCCTATCCTTTACCTCCTTTATCTCCTTCCCGAAGGTAGCGTGAAGGTCCTTCATGAGGAGCATCTGCTCTTTCAACCGACGGGCCTGCTCCTCTTGTCCGCCCCGCAATTGCTCTTCCAAGCGACGGACCTGTACCTCTTGTCGGCGGGCCTGTTCCTCTTGCTGCTCTTTCAATCAACGGGCCTGTTCCTCCTGTACGCCCCGCAGCTGCTCTTCCAATCTCCGTGCCTGTTTCGCCTGCTGGCGGGCCTGTTCCTGCAACATTATCATGAGAGCACCTAAGTCAGGTGCTGCAGGTGTAGGAGCTGCTGACGCGCCAGCCTCCGTGATTGGCAGTTGGCCCCCAGACGTCTGCGGTGTTGCACCACCAAATCTTCTCTGGTCCGTCTCCTGCTGGCGTTGACTTCGGGTACGGACACCCCCCGTTTCCTCCTTAGGTAAAATCGGCATGATTTGATCCCACTTGAGACACCAATTGTTACGATCTTAGGGTTCGTGACAATAAAAATTGCCGATAGAATTACCAAAATTAACACTTTAATTCACTTTACACTAATTAAAACTTAAAAGACACTAATAATTAATCACACTGATTCACTTTATTTCGCTCCGAAGCTTCGCTTGTCTCGCCAAATTCAATACTAAAACGTCCAGAATATTCAAGTAAATACGCGCGCCAACCGACCAGGCGCATTAAAACTACTTTTACGGATTTTATCAACGTTAATTAAAATTGTACGGGCAGTCTTCGCAGTAACTCACTAGTGTTCGTAAAAGGTAAGTTATGGCAAATTTCCGTGAGAAAGCTTAGCCATTATGAAAGCAAGTTTACAAATCGAACTAATTGAAAATTCAGAAAAATTATTTAATTTTACTCGTTTTGTCAGGCACACGTAGTTTACTGCTTTGAAGATTTAATGTTAAAATACCTGTTTTTTTTTTTCATTTAAACATGGAATTTATTCTGTGCAGCGACCAATATTAATTAATATTAATTATATAATAATAATATTAATTATAGATAAATATAATTAATATTCTGTTTTTAAAAATATATTTAATATTATTTATAAATTAATTTCATAAAACTGTAAACAGAATAATGTATAATGATTTTTTATATTTACGCGAACACTATACATTGATTAAAACTACTTTTACGGATTCACGCAGACTGTAAGTTCATGGTCCCCCGTGACCATGGGTGCTGGAAAGCACCCGAAACGTCGGGTATTAAAATTAATATAAATAAAACGCGATAAATCCGTAAAAGTAGTTTTAATCAAGAATAATGTATTTTTGGTAACCCATACAACTTCGATGGTTCGGCACACGTAGGTATTATCAAATTAACGTCTAGATTCAATTTCTCGGAGTGTTTCTTAAGTAGATCGCTAGTTGTTTTAAACGTATTAGTTGTAGGGTAAGGTAGGGTTGTAAACATCGAGAGTTAAAATCAAGTAGTCGAAAGATGAAACCCGTAAATGGAGTTTCATTCAACTTTTTGGAAATGAATTATCGGATTTGGCTGGATGTGGTACTTTAGCTTCATTATTACGTTGTTTGGATAAAATATTCCACCGTACTTAATAATGAAAGGGAATCAATATTAAGATTATAAAGATAAACGTTGTCTATAGAGGCACGCGTTAAACACGGTTTAGTGGTAGCGAAATTTAAACCATTGTTTAACATGTGTTTATCTTAAGTCCGTGTCTAACTAAACACATGTTGGACCTGTTTTTAAATGCTTTTTTGTAGTAAGACTGTAAATATTTGAAGTCAGCCGTCTTTCAAAACCATTCAGGCTTATTTTGTCACTTGGCTTGTCAAGAAGCGAGCGGCGATTAATAATTTTGGAGTATATCGCTGAGAACGCCTTATGACCTTTGTGTAAAAATTCTGAGTGGATATATTTCCTTGTTGCATCTAATGTACTTAAAATAAGCTTAAAACTTTCGCTTTTGTTAAATTTTTTGCTTGTAGATAGAAGAAATAGAAAGAGAAATTTACATGTTATATACTTGCATAGAGTCACGATGTAATTTTTGCAACACTTACGACGTAGCTGTACGTGTCCCGACTACATTACTCCACGAAAGCTGAGGAAATAATGGAGTACATCAGAGTTAAGACCAACATTACGTTGAGGGTCAAAAGGTTGGAGTCGCGCCATAATGTTAACTTTAAATCAACTGTGGTTCTGGTCACAATACGCCAAATTGAGATTTTAATGAAGGAAGAATTTGTTAAAACACTAACAAGGAAGGTTAAGTGATTTCACACAGCTAAACACGACGCAAACAATATATATTATCTGTATGGTTAGATTATAAATTATGTATGAATTACTATACAAGTTACAATTTTGTTTGTGTATGCGTTTATATTGCATTTATTGCCTGACGAAAATAAATAAATAAAATAAATTTACATATCACTTTTTATGTAATTTTATCAGACATAGAACTTGGAGTGGCATTAAGTTTACATACTTGACAGAAAATATTTAACGATACGAAATTATGCGAATTATAAGTTTTCTATAAATCATTTAAATAAATTTAGTACAGCACAGATGTTTACCGCCAATTTGACGTAAATATGTATATATAACTTTGCAAACGCTTTGTTTGTATAAAATATGACTGTTTCTATGGGTAAAATTGTTTGACCTTTAGTTAATACGCCTTGTCCTCTTTGTGAGGTTTATTCATCTTTTAAAATTAGAATTTTTAATCTTTTGTTAAGAAATAAGGTAGTTTCCTTATTTTGAAGTTAGTTGCAGATGGCCGTGGATTACAGCATTCACTTCCCTTCACGCAGACAGTAAGTACATTTGTCACTTCAGTCCTATAAAACAACCTTGAAAATTAAGGTAGATCAAATCTTTACGATACGAGTATCAAGGATTTCCCGTCTCTACACTCTCTGTAGGAAACAGCAGAATTATGATGCATCTTATCCTGTAGAGTCGAACCATTCGTGCTGTAGCTATAATATTGAGGAACTAATCAATCAATGTAACTGATAATTTGTAAATTTCATGCATACGGAATTATGGGTACAACTAGTTACTACAAAAACAAATAATCTTAAATATTATACCCTCCATGTATTTAAACACTATTGAATAGTATATAAAATAATAACATTTTGTAATAATGTCCTTGGTACATTTTACGTTCTTCTATTATCAGATAGTAATTGTTTTCACCATATATAAAATATAATTTTATGTACACAACAGGTCACTTGGTAAACATTTACTTAATTTATTATCTTTCATCCGTTATCAGTCTCGACATATAGGTACAATGCAATAAAAAATTGAAGTACGTGATTTTCTTCATTCTACAATTATTTTTATGGACTAAGCGCTATATAGACCAGGAATAGGAAAAAACTAAACACAATTACCTAATTTTTTCCCCGTCTAGATCAAGTTGATAAAATTTAATAATAATTTTAATAAGAAAGGAAATGCATTTAATAAACGCAAAAGGGAATACAAAAAAAATATTAAAATTCAAAATAAACAGAAATACTCGACCAAACCTTACATAAAAAGATTATGCGCCGAGTCGTAAAACCAATTCCATTTTTTTAATACTGTTACTAGCTTAGGGTTAGTGACAATAAAAATTGCCGATGGAATTATCAAAATTAACACTTTAATTCACTTGACACTAAGTAAAACTTAAAAGACACTAATAATTAATCACACTGATTCACTTTATTTCGCTCCGAAGCTTCGCTTGTCTCGCCAAATTCAATACTGCCTCGACCGCGTCTTGCAGCGCCTTTAAATACACATTTTTCACCGAAACGTCCAGAATATTCAAGTAAATACGCGCGCCAACCGACCAGGTGCAGAAAGTTCGAATGTGTGGCTTCCAGAAAGCTTAATTCTTCTGTTCGATACTAGATGGCGCTGTTGGTCAAAAGTCAAGATTGTCATTTTCTAGGGAGCTCTCCTCGGTCTCGTCTCCGACACTAGATGGCGCTAGTGCCGGGTACATGACGTCAACTTAGGCGCGCGACACTGCCCTCTCCTAAGTCATGCTCTTCCCGAGCATTATCGGCCCCATAATAACGCGTTAGGCGATCCACATGGACGATTTTAGGAGTCCCTCTTGCGCCTTTCTGTAACGGCTCCGCAATGTCAAGGGCTGTCCTATCCCATGGATTTCTGATAAGGAGCACAACAAGTGAATCGCTACTCATGACGCTTAAAAATAGAGAAGAAAGTTTTCAATTAAACTATTATAACGAATTTCTAGTAACTTCGAGCTTGTGAATTTCCTTAGTCAACTCAATGGGTTAAAAAATAAACTTTTAATAAAAAAGCTGAATTCAAAGAACACTCAAACACTTTTTACGTTTAAGAGCTATGCTACAGCTATACTATAGTTGAATTATGAACTGCTCGGCTCGATCGTGGAAAGGACACTCTCTCACAGAATACGAGTGTAGAATAGCAGCTGCTGCTCTGTTTTGTTAGATGAGTAAGACCGGAGACCCTTTTTACTGGAAACGAGGCATTCCATCTTAGTCCTCTGGGGTGACAACGCTTCTGAATTTTGATTCGTAATCATGGATAGATATAGATGTCTATTGGCCACAGCATCCAATTACTATCAGGTGGACTGTATGCTAGTTTGTTACACACATATTTTAAAAAAACTATTAAGGATAGAAAGCGAGGAAAACACATAATTGCTTCTAAATTCGGAGCTATAATTCTTCTGATATCTTCTGATATCAATCTACACACTATGGATTCAGGACTATTATGGCGAATTTTTTTATAGGAAAGGTGACAAACGAATACATTTTATACGTGGTATAGCCATGCTGAAGTTATATTAGTAGTATAGTTGTAGCACGAATGGGTCGGCTCGACCGGGGATGGACCACTCTCTCACGGAATACCAGCGTAAAATATTAACTTAATGCTGCTGTGTTTCGTATGGTGAGTGTAGAGAACCGGAGACCTCTCTTACTGGAAACGAGGCATTCCATCTTAGCCCTCATGGGTGACAACGACGAATCTGCATTTTGATTCATAATCGAGGATAGATTTAGATGTCAATGGGCCACAGCGACCACTTACAATCAGGTGGACTGTGTTTGATCGTTTGTCAACCAATCCTATTAAAAAAAAGTCCACCAGATGGTTAGTGGTTGCTGTGGCCCATAGATAGAAGGTTCTATCCGATAATTTTAATATGTGGTAACCACGGTTAACGATGACTTCTGAACGTTAAACATCTCAGTATCTCAGTAAAGTGCTCGTAACGTCAGGTATATAAAAATTGGTTTGTTGGTTTCCCTTTGTCACGTCTTACGACGCCCACGGGAGAATTTTGGATACTGGATTTTCTTATACTACACGGTTATATATAAATATCACGAAACTATATTAGCTTGTTATTTTGGATACTGGATTTTCTTATACTACACGGTTATATATAAATATCACGAAACTATATTAGCTTGTTATTTTGGATACTGGATTTTCTTATACTACACGGTTATATATAAATATCACGAAACTATATTAGCTTGTTATTTTGGATACTGGATTTTCTTATACTACACGGTTATATATAAATATCACGAAACTATATTAGCTTGTTATTTTGGATACTGGATTTTCTTATACTACACGTTTATATATAAATATCACGAAACTATATTAGCTTGTTATTTTGGATACTGGATTTTCTTATACTACACGGTTATATATAAATATCACGAAACTATATTAGCTTGTTATTACAGTGAATGTTCGCCAAGCATATAAAGCTTGTAACGTATGAAACCCATTCGTTATTATAGCATGAATATTTACGATGGGTATTGACGGTTTCCAATATCCCGTAGTCACGTGTTTGGCAGCCGGTAGAGTCCGGTAGACCACTAACGAACTACCGAGACTACCTAAACGCGATAGTTACATAACTACCATTAACATTACAATAATTTTTATTCGTAGCTTAGTACTACATTTTATCGTAGCAGATACATACTGCAGCTATATTATAGTACAGAAACAGAAACTTTTTTTTATTCAATGTAGGTTATAAACAATACTTATTGAAAGTCAATTTAAATTTTCAATGTCTATTTAAATTTAGATGTAGCACGAATGGGTCAGCTCGACCGGGGAAGGACCACACTCTCACAAAATACTAGCTATTAGCTTAATGGTGCTGTGTTTCGTATGGTAAACCGGAGATATCTTTTTACTTGAACCTAGGCATTCCATCTTAGTCCTCAGGTGTAATAATGCATCTTGATCCCTAACTGACGACAATCATTTCGATTGTTAATCGAGGATAGGTGTAAATGTTCATTGGCCACAGCCTCTACTAGCAATCAGGTGGACTGTGTACTCGTTTGCTACTCTTATTCTATAAATAAATGTATCTACATAAACACAAAGATTTCTTGTATATATAAGTATTTGCGTGAATAATAATATTAATGTCATCTAGACCAAATTTCGGTCACGGCATCGAGTATAAACGGAGAAAAGCCATCGGTGCAGGACAGTATTTTAGTGCCCAAGTATATGCGCAACCACAGGGGCACTCTCTATTCCCTCACTTTCATAGTTCGATAGAACGGTAAACTGACACGACCGGAGAGAGATCAGATGCAGGACCAACGGCTTTACGTGCTTTCCGAGGCACGGGGTTGAGACTCCGCCAAATTCCTGACTCCTGACAGCTACTGAGAATTTCTTGACGGAAAAACTCAATAACTGATTTTTTGGCTCGACCCGGGATTCAAACCCAGAACCTCATGATCAGCAGTCGCGTTTACAATCACTAGACCAACGAGATAGTAATTTTTTTTTTGCGTACGTAATAGTAATGCCGAGCGCTTTTCGATGAATGCCAGTGTACGGACAAAGCCCATTAGGTTTTTCTTAAACCGTAATAGGAAAATTTTAATATGCAAAATGCATATTTTCTATTTAAATAAATTTAAAAATTCATATCAGTGGCTGTAAATTAAAGTTCAAGTTGCCTCAACACAGTGGATATTCATATTATTTACAAATATTCTGAAAAATCGAACACATCTAATTTAAATCAACCGCAACGGTTTGCGATCTTTTTTGTAATTTCTACAAAATATACGTTACGGCTAACCTAGGTGTGACTTAACTTCGGCTTTTAGTCGTTGTAATATACTATATATATATATATATATATATATATATATATATATATATATATATATATATATATATGTCACTGTGAATACTTTAAAGATGTGATCCTACTGAACGCTTTCGAATCTTAAACTATGATGTCACACAATATAGCTTTAATATAACACGTAATGACTTTTCATCAATATAAACAATGGCTCTAATTCAAGCTTTAAAACTAAACATTTGAAACTTAGGAAATTCCCCTTTACATGGAGTTTCAGACTGACACATGATTCTCGGCTGAATAAACAATCATAACTTTTCCGAGTGAACTATGTTACCGATGACGTACATGAATTCATCTCTTGTATATTTTGATAGCTGTGAATGTAGTGTGTAAGTTTTTATGGAAAATGCCTTGCCACGATATAGAAGAAAATCCTAGTGTGGAGGTAAAATGACTGTGGAATCTACCTTAATCTAAGTATTCATATAATTGAAAATCTACCTTAATCTAAGTATTCATATAATTGAAAATTCACTACCCTATATCATTATGTGGTTGTCTTAAGAGGAGACAGAGAAACTGAAACTGGAGATGGGCAGCAGCCTCCTGCACTGCCCTCTAACCTATTTAAGGTCTGAAAGATATAAAGAATTAGTATAACTATAGGCTTTCATCTTAGTTCTAAAAGGTGACAATAATTCTGTAGTCCTCTACTACTTGCCATCAAGTGGACAGAACGTTCATTTGAAATTTTAGTAACGAAAAAAAAACATAAACAGCTTTTCACAATATCTTTGTATGTCTTATAAATTTCAATATCTTCCAAATAAAATCATTTAAATTAACGTAAGCGGGCACAGTTCTATCTGCCCCCTCAATAACTCTCACCTTTCATTTCGAAACGAAATTCAAATTACTTTCGCCCAATTTTATTATAAAATTTAAGCAATATCATATAATATACATACAGAAATGTGGTTTACAAGTCCCGTAATATGGACAATTCTGTGGGTACGATACGGAAGAAGCATTTTTATGTACATTACATTACATAATAAGTTATTAAAACTGCGCTGCTGAACCGAGACAAAATGTATGAAAATCAAAGCCCCGGTAGATATTGGGGGTACATTTTTTATAGTTGCCACGCTTAGCAGGCGGTTTGGTAACTGCAGTTTTTTTATTGTATTTGAATTGTTATCGGAAAGATGTTGCTGATATCCCCTGTTTCATTTCATCTCTAACGACACCCACGGACGGTCAGTCTATGTTGTATATATGGACAACAAATAATTGATGCACACGGGTTTAGGTGTTTGTCCACGTGCAATTTTTATATCGGTGGCGGCGCACCATCTATCAAACCGTCTCTTAAGATTCGTCTATAGGAATTGCCAGAACACATCACACATAATATTACATATACATAATAATCTTGTCTCCCGAAAGATATACAAGTTGTCAATTACGTGTGAGTGTGTGAGTGAGTGAGTGTGTGTGTGTGTGTGTGTGTGTGTGTGTGTGTGTGTGTGTGTGTTAAATAAGCAAAAAATGTAATATTTTAAAAATGTTTGTGACGTAATAATATGTTTCGCAAACATTTTATTAATACGCGCATATTTAGATATATTTCTACACAAATTTCAAGAAAATTGAGATAGCTTTTAACCAATTAAAAAGCGAATTATATCTACATATTTATAAAGGAAATAGATACATGCTTTAAGTCAATAGATATAGAGGTCATGTGTTGCTCAGTTTCGTAGTGATATAAATTGCTCCGTTATGTATCATCATTTTATCATTATGGCTTATCAAAATTCTGGATAGGGGAATATTTTTCTTAGTGGCTAATCACAGTTTTTTTAAATATTTTGATTAGTTGCTAGAAATATTTTGTATTAATTTGAACAACTACTGTCTCATTTTGCTCAGTCGTCTCCTACGCCATAAACGATAAAATATTATGGTGAAGTAGATTCCCTTATACCGCCACTAAACGGTACATCTGTTAAGTATAGCCTGTGTAAATATAGATATTATATAGACAATAGAGTTCATGTATTTTAAATACGAACTGATCAGCTTGTCCGTATGTCAGCTACTCAGAACTCGATAACCGAAATTCCACCTGGCTGTCACGTTTCTTTTATTGACTGAAGCCAAATATATAATAATGCATAAGTCGCTGATGACTTAATTATGATTATTATGTCGCATGTAATTATAGCGGCACATCACTTAAACTTGTTTGTTAGTATTTATGTATGTTAGTGTGGCTCTACTACGTTACATAAAAATACATGGTTGTTGAATAAATACTCTTCATAAAAGAGTTTAATCATATTAACCACGTTAGGGAGGTGGAATAACATAACTTGTAATAATCCATATAAAGTAAATCATTAATAAAATTAAAACCTCCCTTTATAATATTTAGGGACGTAAGCACAGATTGTCTTCCAATGTTAAGTCTCTGATGAAATTTAAGTCGAAGGTCTATTTTGTAAAATATCCGACGCGGTTGAAGTGAGAACTCATAATGTTGTTCACAAACTTTTTACGGCTTTCCATGTTCTTGAAAATTGCATGAAACAAGAACTCGAGGCACGAAATTATGTTAGATTTAGTTAGAAATGTCTTCAAGGAAACCTTAGTTTCGGAATGTAATGGAACTGTTAATTATTTTATAACTTCCCCGCCTAATAAAGATGTTTAGATTTACTGATAGTTTTAGTTTGTATCAGACTACTGAAATGAAATCAATGGAAACGGAAAGTATTAATTGTATGAAACTTGTCTTAAATAGTAAAAAGAACCATACAAACCGATATTTAAACGGTGAATCTCACCACCATCCTTCACAGTTAGCCCACGGTAGGCAAATCTTTGTTTCAGAGAGCACGAGGGATCTGTGACAGCAAACACCTGGCCGCCGAGCTTCAGCACGTCAAGCAAGTTCTGCACGACAACAAGCTTCGGGTCCCGCGCCTATGTCACAGTGACCGAGTGAAGCCGGCCACGGTCGAGCGTGTGCCTGCTATATTACCACATGTCAGAGGTGTCACAGACAAGAAAGGCTACATCTTGAAGCGAGCTTCTATTAGAACATTCTACAAGCCGCCGAAGAATATTAGTCAGCTCCTACCATCCGTCAAGTGTCATATTCCTCTACAAAACGCAGGAGTATACAAGCTTGATTGTGAATGTGGTGTGGTATATATATAGGACAAACAAAAAGATCAATTAGAACCCGCGTTAAAGAACATATAGCTGATGTGAAGCATCAACGTTCCGGGAAGTCTGCAGTTTGCGATCATATCCTAGACGGCCCCAACCATTACATCAGATTGATAGACCTCGAATCCTCGCGAAAGAACACCGATTCCTACGACGTCCTTCTATATAAGAATAATAAAGTAATGCTTATTATTGTTAACACTTGTTCTTTTATATTATTTTTATAATAGGTTGTTTAGTTCTGTTGTATTTGCATGTTGATTCTTGACCGCGCTTGTTTTGTTAACCTTACTTCTCTATAATAAACCATGTACATTAATTTTTTTATCCTACTTTATAGTGTACTAACGTACTGTTACGAGTTAATTGACTTGATTGATTGACCAAAATTGACACTTTAATTACATAACACTAATTTATGACTTAAAACAATACTAATAACAAAACACAATTGTACTACTAATCACTTTAGTTCACAGTTTTATCGCTTCAAAATATTCGCCTGCATCGCCAATTTAATACCGACTCGCATTGCGGTCTATAACAGCCACTAGAAACTGGAGAAGGAAGTAAGGAAACTAGGTGTCAATAGTTCTAGAAAGTTCATAATTGGAAATTTATAGAAGGATTTTGACTATCCTAGTTCTGCTACTCGATACTAGAAGGCGCTGATGTTAATTAGTGTCGCCATCCATCAGGCATTGATTGTGGCGCGCAAAAGTACACTCATAGCCTTCAAAGCTTTGAGCGTGTAACTTGGGCACAAAACTACCTTTCTTTGGACATCTTCCAAGAACTGTATGCTATCTCAGGTTAAACGTATATAAAATTATATAAATCATAAATCATATAAAATATTAAAATATATTATCTGAGGAAAAGAGATATATAAATGATATTCTCCTTTAGGTCACAGGACAGAGTGTTTATTAAAACTGATACACTAGTAACACAGGAAGGAAACTTTACCACCTATGTAATGTCTATACTTTACTACTTATGTAATCTCTATATACAAAAACCAATTGTTTTCCATTAGTATCGCTAAACTTGGAAATGGTTCGACTGATTTTTATGAATTTTTTGTGTGTTTGAGTGGATCTCTGAATTACGTTCATAATTGGACCCGGTAGGTAGCACTGAGTCGAGATCCAGAAATCACCCACGCGAAGCTGGAGCGGATCGCTTGGATATAATAAAAAGGTCGATTGAGCAAATTACTGATTTCTTTTTAATAAAAAGAGACTGTAATACCTTTACGTATTTTATTAATCAATATGGCATCGAGCTGCCCCACGGAAACATACATTTATATCATCGATAGAAAAATTTGAAGAGAATCGCATAAAAAAATGAGGTGGAATAGTTTTCTGTACTTATGCGCCGATTCCTCCCGGACTAAGTAGCCGTTAAGAAATCAAAAACTAATGAAAATTGAGATAAAAATGTTAAAGAAACTTAATTTTCACATTTGACAAAGTCAGCTACGAAACAAATTAAAATACTTCCTGCTTTAAACAAAACGCATTTTGCTACCAGTAGCGGTGTAAATATAAAAGTATCCGAGCTATATACTCGGGGACACAGTTACGACCAACTTCGCGAATTTCCTGGAATGTAATGAGAGCTGGGAACTGGCTTCAATAAATAATCTTCTTGCTATTACTTGTATAGACTCTAAAATAATGTTATTTATATTTGCAGAAAGTAAACTTTTTTTCAAGTGCCAAACGCACTGCACTATGAACTATTTTTAATAGAGGTCTGAGGACTGATTTTTGTTTCTTATGAAAGGGAAACCATTTTTTCATCAGCTATGGTATGTATCGGAAAAGTAAACTAATGTATGTCATAAAATATTTAATTCAGGCTGTTGGCTTAGTTATTATTTTAAAATTTACCTGACATAATATATCTAGCCTGAAGTTGAGGAAATGAGAAATGTCATCTACAAAGCGTAGCTTACCTTAAAATACCTGAAAAACAAAAACAAAAAATGACTCTATGTTACTCATGGGAATTCTTCCAGGTTGATAATAATAACTCTACATATAACTCATCTACCCTTCATACCGTGGTTGACTTAGAAAAACTTATAACGAACAGCAGAAACGTCTGGTATTACAATCACCATCCGCCTGCCGAGTATGACGATTATGTCAAATCTTTAATTGAATGGCAAAGGCCCATGTCCAACAATGGACTGATGATGCTTTGACGGTTCCATTTAGCAGTGACTTAGCATTCAGTAGCAGTGCCAAGGGCCGCGGTTCCGAATCCCACACCGAACAACTTTTTGCATGAGCAAATACTTATATAATATAATAATATCGGATCTGGACGTTTGTTCTTGTGCAATTTTCGTTTGTAAACTGCCTCTACGTTATAGCAGAAGATAATAAAGAAAAGATGATGCACCGAAGAGAAGAGTGGATACTCTCTCTAAAACTATTTGAAATTTTAACTAAGTGAAAAATAAGTAGTTGAATATAAAGAGACACATAAAAGTTTATAAAGGCTAAAACGAACGTTATAACTAAAATATGTTATACTTTTTATAATTTAAAAACTAGTTCGTGTAATAAACTTAGCAAGCATTGCGCTCATTTGTTAAATAGTTAATAATAACTCCGTTGCAACACTTACGCAAATTATTTAATAGAGCGGTCTGAATACCAGATGTGGTGCTATTAAGTCCCTACGTTCATTTATGTAACATCTTCATTTGGTTATCTTGGCCCGCATCCAACCAATTATACGTACTGTTTATTCATATGATTGTAATTTTCAAATTAAGTCTACTGGAGTGTATATTATGGTCCAAAATATACTGTATAGGTATTTCATTTTGTTATCACCCATTGAATCCCTTTATTTTTTTTTATAAATATAGTCAGTGCTTGCCTGCTATTTCACCCGATGGTAAGTGGTAATGTAGCTGAGGATAGTAAATCGCGTGCAAGATGGTCTAGTTTCTAGATATGTGATAGAAGAGGGAGGAATTACATCAAGCCATTCTTGCATACATTCCCCGAAATGTATACGGTTGAACACCGAGAGCTTCATGTTTTAAGCCTTTTTCGTGTCGTATCTCGACTTCAAATGAGAACTTGATAGATTTAATGATTTGACAGTCTGAATCGCACTCAAACCCAATTTTTTTTTAAGGTAAATTCAATTCTTACGTTATATAATCTTTGAAATAAGTAAAAAATACATCCAACAATATTTATCACGTTTTCATTTTAAATGAAAAAATGTTTTTAAAACTCTCAATTATAAAATTATAATACCGACTCATTTGCGTAAATGCTGCGTGGACGGTATATTACGAAGTACGCGCTAGCTTATCCCTTTTTAACGTGGGAACAAATTTAACTTATAACAGTCCAGTTATTGCGGGGTCTTTTTATGTCATATAAAATTGGTTTAATTTCAGTTTTTTGTTTTTTTTTCGTATTAAGCTTTTCAATCATAGAGCTACATATTAGTTTCTACAGAAGAATGCGTTTATACGTCTATAAGAATGAGTGATTATTAATTATAATACGTGTTACTTGCTGACAAGAATAGGTTTTTTTTTTTCGATAAATTGACTTCAAAGTATTATATTAACGTTACGACATACTGTAGGTACGGTTGAACATTTTTATTGCATCGTTTTTTTTTAATTATATTTAAATTCTTAAATACTAATAATACATGGATACTATTCAAATTCAAACATTTTACGTGGTAGAGCCATGCTGCAGTTATATTAGTAGTATAGTTGTAGCACGAATGGGTCGGCTCGACCGGGGAAGGACCACGCTCTCACAGAATACCAGCGTAAAATTGTAGCTTAATGCTGCTGTATTTCGTATGGTGAGTGTAGAGAACCGGAGACCCTTTTTACTGGAAACGAGGCATTCCATCTCAGTCCTCACGGGTGACAACGCATCTGCATTTTGATTTGTAATGGAAGATAGATGTAGATGTCTATGTGCCGCAGCAACCACTTACCATCAGGTGCTCGTTTGTCACCCTGTTCTATAAAAAAAAAAAACTATTGGGTGGTGGTTGGGAGATTAAACAGATCATGACTCATATACATGTTTCTGTACACATGGTTATTTTGCAATAACCGGCCAAATTTGTAGAGAAGGTTCAGAATAAGTAATGTAGGCAAAATAGTGAAGAAAATTTAATAAAAAATTCAAACATTCTGTTCTTTTTATATTTTAAATTCAAAATGCGTGATAATGCATTATTTTATATGATTTTACTGCACACGTGCACATTCGTAACTGTCGAGCGGTAGACAAAAACAACGGTGCCCGTAAATCACATTCAATTTGGGATAATTTCAAATAAAAGTAGAAGCCTTATTTACTCATATTTTCACAATCTGCAATATATCATTATTTATATAATATTTGAACTTAAGATTATAATTTGGTTACTCTTTGAAAAACAACCTGGTATATTATGTGAGCCAGACTTCTGCGTATTATGGCTGTATTACAAATGGTTCGGCACGACTAAGTTAATAACATATTTTCACAGAATAAAAATCTGTGTTAAAAAGCAAAATAGCACATGTGAGTGTTTGTAAAAAAACCTTAGGTAAGATAAAATATTTTATACTATGTTTTATTGTTAGCTAATTTACTCCTTAGTTAGGTTTATACGACATGTTTCCACAGACAAAAGACAAACAGCTACATTTTAGTACATGATTTTAACAATTTGTTATACAAAATAAGAATTCTGTAAATGCTTTGTATCCTAAAGAAGCATAAACTAAGATGTAGACAAGAGTACATGTTGACTTAAATTATCAGAATTTAGTAAACTTTTACGACACTCGTGTGAGATTTTATGAAGAAATCTAAGTAAGGATATCTAAACTGCAAACAATAAGTAAGGATTATGTACGGCTAACATTCTTTAGGTCGAATGGAGCTGCTCCAAGGCTTGCGGAATACATATTATCTAAATATTATCCGCGTGTTTCCTAACGGTGCTTTTGTATACCTTAGGTAATAAATCAGAAGCTAAAATTGGGTACTCAACAACCTCAATAGCATCAACGTTATTTGGAAGCGAATCCAACTTCACTTGAAATTTAGGTGAAGTATTCAGTCTGAATTACTATATCTTTTTTGTAGATGTATGGGCGATAAACTGGTACACAGTCATCCTCTGCAGATGAGTTGTTCTATTAATGTTTGGAAAAAAAAATGTTTAAGATTTATGTATATTTATTATTAAGCTATTGCATAGCTTCTATCGCGGGCCTTGAGCGCGGGGACCGAATCCAGAAATTCCGTAACGAAAAAAACCTCACGCTCCCCACTCCGACGGGCACGGAGGTGTGGCGTTGAAAGCCGTGCATCGTCTAACGTCATTTCAGTTCGGCAGACTTCGGCACTCGGCAGACTTCGGCACGGTGTTTGTGTGCGTGCGACTAGACGTATGCGTGTACACTAGCTGCTAACTCAATGATAAAAATTCCTGAATAACCTACATGTATTGTATGATATTAAAAATATTTTAAACAATATTAACTTCTCATTTATTCAATAAGAGAAAAAAAATTGTTTTCTTATCAGTCACCTCGCTCAAAAAGTGTAACTTGATTTAATATCAAAGACTTAACTGCATAAATAAAATAAATAAATAATTATAATTGCATAAGTTGATAAAAAATGCTATGCAATAGCTTTACCGCGGCAGTCACCGAGTGCCACACGTATTTTTAAAATATTAAACTTTGGTAGTTTAGGTAGAAATATATAGAAAAGTACTGCTATCTTGTTGAATAACTTTAATGTAATGAAATAAAAATTTGTAAAGTGCAATAAAGTTATGATAAATACTACTATGTAATAGATAAATACACACTATTAAGAGACAATATGAAGAAATGACCTGGTAAGACAAGCAGGAAGTCGATGGTTGCATGTGGCTCAGGATCATTGATGACATTCTTTGGGGAAATCCTATCAGTGGACGTGTTAGAGACTGTAATGACATCGATGATAAAGGAACAGAGAGGAGTACATAAAATAGGTGTGTGATGTCATAAAGGATCTCAGGTTTTCTATTGGGATCTTAATTGCCTACATAAACTACCAGCGTGAGCATAAGAAATGCGCATATTAAGGATTGTGACGGTAATCTTTAAATACAAAGTAGGGCATGTAACTAAAGTAATTGTGTGTGAACTTTACTATATAAATATTCCAAACATGTTTAGAGAAATAATTTAAACGTACAAAATACTGATAAATTGAGTCGTTAAATAAATGTTTAAAGGTTATATATTGGGTGGAAGCTTATTGGATAATCTGCTAAAGTCAATGGCGAGTGGATAGGCACTCATTACCATTACTCTTAGTAAGCCTATGTAAGGTATAGAATCACTGGAAGAGATATGCTATATTTATTTTTTATTACTATTTAATGCTTCGAAAAATATTATATTTAAACCAGCACCGTATGATTTCAAATCAAAAATGAGTAAAATAAATTCAATTTCGATCTTTTCATATGTATTTTTAATATCTTGCTATAATTTGGTCTTTTATAAGGAGCATTAGGAGATTCCGTGTTATGGCGACGCAAGAGTATTTACGGTATACAAATTTAAAAGTAATTGTATGATTGGATATTTGAATTTCATTTTTGATTTATATCCAAGTAAATGAACACTACCACACTGCAAACATTTCGTTTGCATAAGCGTGCGTGCGTGAGATGAGATGAATGCTTCCGTGTCAAAATTGCGTTCAATTTTGGCGCTATACATATAACGTTCCACGCTATCGGCCATCCGCAATTTATCCAGTGGGTGTTGAAATAGGTAAATAAAATGTTTCCAGTTCGTGCGGTTTTTGATGGCGTTTACTTTCTACATTTTAAGCCAGATGTAATATACTCAGACATGCGATGGGAAGCAGCGCCAATTATGCGAGACATCTAGTAGATACTGCGATCGCTAATCCTACAGCGGGAGAGGCATAAGTTTAGCAATTGACTTTACGGGCTGAAGAGTAATAACAACGCAAAAAGTGTTTACTGTACAAAAATCTTTTCTGGACAAAAAATTTTCATTTTTAACTATTTCTATCGTCAAATAGCAGTGATTATGCTGCTGTAGTACGTTTTGAAAGATAGATCCAGTAAAATTACAGGATGTGAAGCATTCCTTAGACTTGAGAGGTGAGAAAGCATATCTAAAGGCATTTTATTTTTGAAGTATGTTGCAGGTGTCCATGGGCTGCAGTAGCCACATACTATCAGGTGGACTGTAAGTTCCAATACATAGCTGACCTTCGATATATATATATATGTTATCGATTTCAATTTAATTAAATTGTCGCCCAATTAAATTTTAGTCAGGTGGACTGTGTGCTTGTTTGTCACCCTATCCTATAAAAATAAAAAATATTTATATAGAAGAAGTAGTAAACGAGAACGTGACTCACCGGATGTTAATTACGGTACTGCCCATGAAAATTCCAAACACAAGGTGACTTGGTAATCTTTGTTACCTTTTGTATATCACACATCATCATCATAACAGCCCTTCATAAATCCATTGCTAAATGTGTGCTCGTTTGTCACCCTATCCCATAAAATAAAATAAATATTATACAAATATTATTTTTAGTCGTTTTCGGAAAGTTACTTTTGCTTACTTTTTTTCTCTGTTGCTTCTTTTGGTACCCACGGGACAAAATGAGGGTAGTGGATTTTTCTCACGCCACCACTCACCACCACTCAGCTATAATTACATATTTAAATAATAAAAATCAATCATTTTTCTATCAGAGGCCACGTCTAGTTCTGTTATGCATATTTGTTTTCCTTAGCATGAGATCATTAACTCTGAGTACCTCTTTTAAGTGTAGTAAGCTTTAACACCCTCCTGACTGGTAGTTAAGGGGATCTTTATGAATACCTTTCAAGTACAGCGCGCAGGTAGTTCTCTCGTCCATACGATAAACGAAAAATACGTCTTAAAACATTCACTAATGATGAATTATATTACAACATTATATTACAAGGTGGTGGTAGGAGCCTAAGAAAGCCCATTACCTCACACATTACGTTGGAAAAGGCGGTTATGACTACTGCGAAAAAATCTTTCTGTATAATATCTCGTTTACGCAAGACATATAATATCCAGTCTGGTGACGAGCAACAGCGTGAAAGGTTTGAAACGTATGGCACTGCGATCGCCAATCTATCTCTCAAGTGTGACGAGAAATCCTCTTTACAACGGGTCAGACCCATGTCCAGTAATGGATTTCTGCGGGCTGATGATTAAGAAGAAGAATCTGTAAAGTGGTATCGTAAGCAGCACCACCTGTTTTGACTAGTGGATATCGCAAAGGTAAGAAAAATAATTTATGCCAGATGAGTAATTACTTAAACCTTAGAAGGACAACAATATCAAAGGTAGGAAAAACTTGGAACTGCCCAACTTTAGATTTCTTAGGTCTGGATTAAAAAAGAAAAAATATCGTACACATACATATACCTTATCTAATAGTCACGCACATACACCTTATCTAATAGTCACGCACATACATACACACGTTCTGTGGTTGTATGATGGTTATGTCCACTTCGTACTGCCTCATTGGTTTATCGGTTGTAGTTGTGTGACTGCTGATCATGAGGTACTGGGTTCGAATCCCTGGTCGGGCCAAAAAATCAGTTATTGAGTTTTGAAGAGTAATAGTGCGTTCAGCAGACGCCCGGAGTCAGGAAGTTGGCTGTGTCTCACCCCTGTACCTTAGAATGCACATAAAGCCGTTGGTCCTGCGCCTGGTCTTTGGTCTGGTCTGGTCTTTCTCCAGCCAGTAGTATTATAGGTGTTAGGACTCTTTATCTGCCTTGGAGATCGTGTGGGTAAATTCCATATTTTTACTTATTTCTTTAGCCAAACAGCATTTTCTGCACTGTTTTGTTCCAATCTGAAGGTTGTAGAGAGCAAGTATAGATACAGGTTGTGAGGAATTCCATCTTAATCCTCAAAGGTGACAACGCATTTGTAGCCTCCTTTGTTTGAAGTTGGCTACAGGTGTTAATGTACTTCAGTAACCACTTACTATCAGGTAGACTGTTATTTCGTTTGTCACTATAATTGTATCAATAATAAATCCCAAAAATACACAAATTTCGACCTGCTCAAAGTTCAAAAACTTTATTAAACTAAGTTTTATTAAAAAGGGTTATTATATTATTTAGGGATTTAAGGATGATAATTATTTCTGGGAATTAAGTGATCGCTACCAAGTTAGTTCTAATTGGCTTTGTGTTATTAATTGTGTAACATACATGATTGTACGCCGGTATTTATTTTAAAGTCCCACTTGATTTTTGCTGGTTCTTCACAGGACAGAGGTTTTTTCTCCAAACCAATGGTAATTAAACAAAAGAGTAACAACTCAATAAGTCTTATTTATAATCCATATTTAATAAAAATTTGTTTATATATACATAGTTACTTGTTATTGAAAAGAAAATCAATCTTTCTAAATAATGTAAAAAGTTTCACGTCTAAATTGCTAGCATTTAAACACAGGAGCATTATGCGAAAGCACGAACGCTTTGACTGGTCGGTGTGAACTTGTAACAGCTAAATAATACACATCACAAGCTTAGTAGTGTATCTTATAATAACAAAGATTTTTATGATTGAATACATAATTTACGTCTTCTTAGTGTGTCAGGTTTACACATTTAATACACAACACAAACAAGTTTTTTTACCGACTTTAATGCGTTGGTTAATTTATTTATATTTTTATATTCCCGCCGTTTCGATTAATTTGCAGTGCACGTGGTCACTGGAGGGGGGGGGGAGGCTGAGGTAATCGGCGTTGCCATAACCCAAAAATCATGGCTAACTTCACTTTAAATCATTAATTTTTAGTCCAATCTACGAGAAAGAATTTACCATGGTATTGTTGGCTAGGGATTTAATTTGAAAAATTAAAAACACATATTGTTTTAAATTTGGAAGAAGAAGGATTATTTGATTGATTAAAATTAAGTGATATATGACTTTCAAATAAATTTGTCGGTACGATACTCGCGCCACGTACTGGTCGTTAAGGTGCGTGTTTGAGCAAAATGCCGCGCTATACGTCATTTGTGAGGTTTTTAGTAGCTATCTACTTGCTTAAAAAATATATCAACTAATAAAAAACTACTAACTAAAATTTGATTTTATAAAGAAAATATTTTAAAATTTGGCCACATTCACTACCCATGGGGTAGCGGGGTGACGGGGTAACGGGGGAGCGGCATGCTCTCGAGGGTGAAACGTGTAATTTGTAAAGCCGTGTAAAAAAACTTGTGTAATTGTTGGCCGAGCGAAGGCGAGCACCAACGTATAGGCAGCCCATTTGTCCAGCCTCGCCATTGCTCTTCGACGCTCGCCCAGCTGGCCGAGTGCGGGCGAAAGCGCCAACGTGTACAAAAAAAAGTATACTGTTCGTTTGGCGTGCCTTGCCGCCACTCGGGATTGCTTGCTACGACTTGTTTACTTCGGAACAATGTCGGTTTCTCTGCACAAATCAAAGGCGCTCGCCTGCACTCGGCAAGTCATGTGTATCCGTACCGGTGAGATATTGATCTATTTAAGTTGCAACTTTAAAATAATTTCGACAGTTTAACAAGTTCTCAAGTTACACAATTTCATAATTATATGCGCTTATTAAATAAATAGCAGACGCTGCAATAAATTTTACGTCATCCATATAATAATAACTCCCAATGACGATTAATTACGGCCAACATGATGTAGACAGCTCCACAAAACCTCGTGAACATTATAAATAAGTGAAAATACGTAAGTTTTAAATGTAATCTTATTCTTGGTTACGTAACGTTCACATGTTAAATTACATTAACTACTTAGCATGCTACGTGCTACGCAAATGGTTAGAGATGGTTCGAACCGAATGGTTAGAGGCACACTGAATCTAAAGGTTTAGTTGGAGAGGTCTAATCTAATGAAGTCAACGCTCCGTCCCCCTCGTACTCTAATCCAGAATCCCAAAATATTTCAACTAGAGTTACGTAACCGCTTTCAGTGCCTAGAAGATTGCAATGCAGTGAACGATATGAATGACAAGCTCGTGGAAACTGTCCATGTGATCGGAGCTAACTTCTGCAAGATCCGACGCAGAAGAACACAAAAACTCTCCGATCACGCTCTTAATCTCATGGATGTTAGACGGGAGATGAGGCTGCAATTGTCAACAGACTTGACAGCATACAGATAACTGAACAGACAGATCTCCGATCATATCGAGGATAAAAAAATTGTGTATTGGCCACATCATCCAGTTACGAGGACTGCACCATCAGGTGGACTGTGTGCTCATTTGTCACCCATATTCTATAACTTATAGTGCACCTAATGGTAAGTTGCTCCTGCATTTCATAGACACTTACAGCCTACTATAAACAAAAACACTACAGATCCATGAAATGTAACCTAGAAGTCTAAGATGAAATACTTCACAACCTGTAACTATACTGGCTCTCCATACACTTCAGAACGGAACACAGCAGAGCAAGCACATATTTGGCGTCAGATATAGGTAAGTAGTTACGTTGTACCAGTTCTGGTTCACTGAGTCAGAAGTGGTATAATGTTCGTCGACTCACAATCCTAAAAAAAAAGGTTTGGGCATGTTCTGATCACGAAACTGCGGTCCGTTTTTGCGTAGGATGCACGGTTTCGGAGATGTGCAGATCAATTAACCAATATCTAATTGATATCCGGTGAGGGCCTCCACCGTCATTAGCATCCCATTGTTCTTATCTATTGTCATTGTCTATTCTTCCTCGGCGTGTGCGTCGGCTTATCATTGCTATTGTATTATACTTCTTTGTTCCTAATTACAACGCTAATCTGAATCATCAATAAAACACATTACCTAATTTTTTTACAATTTTTATTTACAAAATACAAAATCTTATTACTTATTGTCTATAAAATAGGAGCGAAACATCTCATCCACTAAAATATCATTGTACTACGTGTTCCCTGTAAATATACTCGTAAAACTATGCATTGAATATCCCTGAAACTTATATAGCAAATACATTAAGCAATATTCGCCACAAACTGAAGTCCACTCATTCTGAATCCTATCAACATTCCAGTTCCATCTTTTATAATTCCTTTTTAAAAACTCTAGATGATATCGTACAGGTGATCGTCCATATGAATCAAAATATTGACCGACGTCATTCGTATCTATATATAAAGCTACCCAATGTGACTCTGGTTTATCATCTGTATCCAAATTGCATATTATATACGTTGGTACGTGGGTGTACATGGGCAGTCTATTGGCAGCATAAACATTATTTTCTAGAGTGGGGTGAATCTTTTTCAGATGTTGTTGTACATCTAGTGTATCCATGATATTACTGCTATTATTAGATTATTACAGTACCATTCTACTCAATGACTAACATAGGAATGATCAATTATAGTGATTTCTAAATATTAAATTGCATTATTTGTGATATACAAATCGTATTTGTGTCAACGATACATCGAGCAAGACGCAACACGAAGGAATGTTGAGATATACACAGAATGTGAGATAATGATCAGTTTCACTGCAGAAATTCTTTAGATTAGAATTATTACTTACTGCTGCTATATAAAAACAGGGCGCTATAGTCATGGAGTTAGTGTATGGTCGTTTGACCGCAGTGGATCTATCCATACTACATTTGTGTTACTTCAACGCATCAAAGGCCATGGATGTAAGTGTTTATTCTATTGACAAACTTACTTTTCTTTCTGTTATTTTCTTACGTGTGTATGATATAGTGTTAACAAATTATATTTAAATATTGTGTGTGTATATGATTAAGCCGTGGTGGCTCAGATGGTTAGCGCAAGCTGTAAATTTCACAGTATGCGACCCGGGTTCGATCCCCACCGGCACCAATTAAATTGTTAATTGCAATTTTAAGTGCTGATTTACCACGTGCTCGGCGGTGAAGGAAAACATCGTGAGTAAACCTGTATTTCTGAGAAAATTTCGAAGGCATGTGAAGTTCGCCAACACGCATTGTCGTGAGTAAACCTGTATGGCTGAGAAAATTTCGAAGGCATGTGAAGTTCACCAACACGCATTGAGGCAGCGCGGCGGACATTTGCTAGCCCTAATTTTCAGCGCGAAGGGTTGCTGCTTCAAATCCCGCACGCAACAAATATTTGTATGGAATAAAAATAATTGTTTCGGGTCGGGATGTTTCTGTTTGTGCAATGTATGCTTGTAAACTGTCTCCACTATACAGGAAAAAAATCCTAAATAATATAGTCCACAGGTATCATGAGTGCCAAAAAGACTTAATCACTTCCGATAGATGGCGGTATTGCCATCTCGTTTCCGCCATCATCGTGAGGGTATATATATATATATATATATATATATATATATATATATATATATATATATATATATATATATATATATATATATATATATATATATATATATAATCGATGCTTAAACTCCGTGATCGTGCAGCTGGTTGTACTATGTCGCATCGTGGTAGGCGGCTGCTGATGGTTGCATACTCTTATATTTTATAATGTAAAGATTTTACTAAGTAATGTTCATTTATTCAAATATTTAAGATAATTTTCTTGCATTACTTGCAGGAAATCTATGTTTAACGGTTTTAACGGTGACGATAATAATAACGATGAAGTTAACTAAAATCTTGCGAATAAAAATGACCACAAAGCTCAGCTCGCAACGCTTGGGTTAACATAATGTTATATGTAATATATACAATGAAATCGTCAGAGCATTAGTCCGGAACAATCCCGGACTAATTTATTTGTTTGCACAGCCACGCGCGTACTTATCGCGATCCATATGTGTATCCACTGACATCGATATATTTTGTACGATATTTGGCCTGCGTTAGTAGCGCAGTACAGTTTACCTAGTATTATTCGAAATGATTTCAATTGTAATCTAAAAATGAATGATGGAATGATGAAAATATGGACATTTTTAACGTTATCATCGTATAGATTTTGAGCTGCAACATGGATAGAAAACGACATTTAAAAAAAAGTACTTGCATGAATTTCTTCAAGTTGTTACTATGGACACCTATTTTTTTGGTTGGATATGGGGAAATGCCTATTCATACTGGGCTTATGTCGGACTCGCACCGATTAAAACCACATGATGTTCCACCTACGTCACATATTGACGGGGCCACGGGAACGCTTTCGCACATCCACGGCCCTACCAGCGCCGGCCGCCTTATGACGATGACGACCCCTCCTCAAACTACTACTCCTCCCCATCTCCTTCTCAGGTAAGACCATCATTTCACCTGCGCAACCAATGCCCCCCGTGTCTGATGCGTGGAGGCCATGAGATCAGGATAAACGAGCACTCAGAAGTAATAGCTTTCCTTACCCCAGCGGCGAATCTGGTCTATGGTTCCACTCCCAATAAAATTCGGCTGCGGATGATATCGAGAGCAGTGCCTCACAATATCGACGCTCCTCTTCCCCCGCATCCCCACCAGCACCGCAGCATCGGTGCGGCCCCATCAGAGTCACGGAAGATAGGGCAAGCGGTGCATTGCCATATCAACACTTCTCTTCCTCCATGACACCACCTCGGCTGCAGCGGTAGGGGTAGGACACCCCTCCTGCCGCAGCCCACCAGCACATTTCCGAAAGGGCTCGCCAAGCCCATTAGTAGTGGCCAGCCAACCTTCAGCCAACTGCTGCTAGGATGGAATTTCTCACGAATTGTAATTATGCTAGCTTTCCTTCACTTTCATAGTCCGATGCTTTACATACATTTCGAGGCACTGGGGTGAAACGCTGCCAACGTCCTGACTCCGGGAGGAGAGATATATATATATATATATATATATATATATATATATATATATATATATATATATATATATATATATATATATTCCTTTCGGGAGGCTTATATTCAGCAGCGGACTTGTGAAGAGCTGTATGTATATATCTTATATATCATCATTACAGCCTTTCACAAGACCTCTGCTGTACATAGGCCTCCCGAAAGGAATGCCACAAACTACAGTACTTTGAGGTATGTGGCCGGCCCATTGCCACTTCAGCTTACTAATACGTTGGGCTATGTCGGTGACTCTGGTTTTACTGCGGAAATTCTTATTACGCAGTTTTTCACGCAGATAAACTCCGAGCATAGCCCTCTCCATAGCTCGCTGAGCGAATTTGAGCTTTCTCATACGGCTAGCAGTGAAGGACCACGTCTTAGATCCCAACACGCACTGGTTATAGTTTTGCGGTTTTGAGGTGTGTCTAAAGAGGAGGTTGAATATTTTTATATTGTTGAATATAAAATTATTATATATATGCTATATAAACTTGCATTTCACACTTGTTCTCTTCTGACCATAAATATTATTTACAAATGCCCATATAATATAATAATAATATAATAAATGTACATATAATCTAATAAATGAAAATTTTATGTTTTGTTTAATGTTCGTATCTTATGCGCTGCCGGCATGGCAGATTGCTGTAAAACTTTGTCAACTTATTGCATGCACTTGCGCAAAGGTTATAGGCATAATACAATTAATAGTACCTACAAATTTATTTGAAAGTAACTTATCAATTAATTTCAATGATTGCATTATCATTATTAATTAAACAATATGGGTAACTTTTCCAAATTTAAAACGATATTTCCGCAATTATGTTTCCTGCAGCAGCAAAATTAAAAACGATTTCTACGAACTAGATTTTGTTTTTGCAAACTGAGAACGCTTTATTAAACTTTAAATAAGGATCGAACGACCCGTCTTATATAACGGATTTTTTAACTATATCCAGTCTGCTTGGAACTAGCCAGTATAAACTGACGATCAGACACTTAATAGCACAATTTAATTTTCTCCTAACAGCCTTAAGGCAATAGCCGCTGAATATTTTTTAAGGATAATGCAAAATACTCGAGTGATGCCAAATATTTTTCCTTTATCTAAGTTCGGTTAAATATTGATATCTTCATGCTGGCTATTTTCTTTTAAAGCCTAATGTTGTTGAAATAATTGATTTCAATCTCGAGTAAGCATAAAACCGTTTCTTAAGCTGTTGCTATTGTTACGAGCTTGAGGTTCTTAGCAATAAAAACTGCCGATTGAATTACCGAAATTAACACTTTAATTCACTTTACATTAATTAAAATTTAAAACACTAATAATTAATCACCAATTCCTGGAAAATCGAAACTCAAAATTCCTTCCTTGATCGCTGTGAATCTCTAAAGGTACTCCAAAACGACAGAAGAATTCATGAACTAGTTTATCTGCAACTGTTGAAGCTTCTTGATTTGGAATGGCGAAGACTTCTGGCCACTTAGTGAAGTAATCCATCACAACCATGAATATCAGGGCACCTAAGTCAGGTGCTGGGCGTCTGCGGCGTTGCAACACTTCTCCTGCTGGCGTTGACTTCGGGTACGGACACCCTCCGATTCCTCCTTCGGTAAAATCGGCATGATTTGATCCCACTTCTGACACCAATTTTTACGAGCTTGAGGTTCTTGATAATAAAAACTGCAGATTAAATTACCGAAATTAACACTTTAATTCACTTTACACTAATTAAAATTTAAAACACTAATAATTAAACACACTAATTCACTTTATTCCGCTCCGAAGCTTCGCTTGTCTCGCCAAATTCAATACTTCCCCGATCGCACCTCGCAGCGCCTATAAATACAAATTAGCACAGAAACATCCAGAACATTCAAGTAAATACGCGCAAGGCGTTGAAAGTTCGAGTGTCAGCTTCTAGAAGCTTAGTTCTTCGTTTCGACACTAGATGGCGCTGTCGGTTAAAAGATTAGTGATGTCATTTTCTGGAAAGTTCCCCCCGCTCTCGTCCCTGACACTACATGACGTCAACTTAGACGCGCAACACTATCTTTTCCATTTGGATTGTACTGCGTCTAATATCTTAAAGTCCAAATTCGAACATATTATGCCTCCACATTTTCCAATCCAAAATGTATTCAACTGATTTTAAAAGTATGTCTACGTGTGCATGCATGTATGTGTTTTTTACAAAAATACAGGTGACAAACAAGTACACTGTATAACTTGATGACAAGTTTAATGCTGTTGCCCACATACATCTACCTTTTTCTATTATTAGTACCGGGCAGGTACCGGTGAGTTGGTACCAGCAATGATTAAAACTACTTTTACGGATTTTATCGCGTTTATTTTTACTTTTTATTAATAAAAAGTAAAAATAAACGCGATAAAATCCGTAAAAGTAGTTTTAATCATGTGTAATGTTCGCGTAAATATAAGAAATCATTATGGTACCAGCAATTTAAAATAAAAGTATTATAAAGAAAAAGGGTGACGAACGAGCACATAGTCTACCTGATGGTTATTGGATGTGTGTGTTAAAAGGGTCTCCGAATCTTTAATGAGACACAACAACAGCTTCAAGCTGCTATTTCACACTAGTATTCTGTGAGAGCGAGGTCCTCCCCGGTCAAGCTTATAAGTTATTATAAGTTATTTGATAGTTAACATAACACTACATATCAGTGAGTTTTTTTCAGTAAATTAGTGCAGTTAATAAAAGTGAAGATCTTGTAAAACAAGTGAATGAACCCAATTGGTTTTGTTAGTTATTTGCTAGTTACGGTCACTCGTACAAGTTAATTATTTGACTTACCTACTAATTTTTTTGCTGCACACACCTCCGTACTTGTTAGATACCAATAGTATATACCAGTGCCGTTACTGGGTGAGTGGAGTATATAAGATACATAAACAGCTTGAACTGTACTTTTTAAATATGGTTAAATGTGGAGCTTGTGGTAAATTCCTTTCTACGGCAGAGGCCGTTAAATGCGGACAATGTCCAGTACTATATCATCGAGCTTGTCTTGGAGTCTCTGACCGCTCTAAGATCCATGAATGCTGGCAATGTCCAGAGTGTAGAAAGACTGTGCCAAAAGGAAACAACTCCTCTACTGCAGTTAGGGGCATGGTTGCCGAGAGTGAAATTTAAAATCCTGCAGTCTCCGGAACAAGCAGTGACTCAGAAAAAGCGGCAACTAGCTCCGCTGAGACTTTTATCGGGAACTGATTCCAGAAATTCGACTTTTCAGAGAGGAATTATTTAGGGTCAGGAAGGAGGTAAAAGACTTTCGGAGGGATATGGTTGAACTACGGGAATCTTTAGTGATGAGTAATAAGAGAATGGATGAAATGGAGAGCAGGATTAGTATTCTAGAACAGAAGACTCAAAGCAACAGTAACAGGTCAGTCGAAATAAATGAGCTCGAACAAACCGTGTCCCGACTCACGCGTGAACCTAATGATCGGAAGCAGGAGTTGCTTGCAGCTGACCTTGAAATCATAAATATTCCGCAAGAGAGGACAGAAAACATCACTCATACGGTCATGTTGGTGGCTGCAAAGCTGGGAGTATCGCTGGAAGAGAGGGACATTGTTTTCGCAGATCGTGTAGGAGCAAGGAAGCAGGGTGACAATATGGATGAAGGTTGGGGCCGGGGGCGTCGAGTGGTGGTGCGTCTAGAGCGCCGCCAGCTGCGCGACGAGTTATTGCGAAGCAAACGCGTGGGGAGGAATGCTACCACCGCTGACCTTGGTCTGCCAGGTCCATCTTGTCGCTTCTATATTAATGAACGTCTCTCAAGAGCTAATCGCCAACTATTTTACCGAGTACGAGAAGTTTTGACTCTTAATCGAGGATAAATGTAGATGTCTACGGGCCGGGCCACAGCATTTTATTCATTGTAAATAAATAAATAAAAAATGTAATTTTGTTATAGAGAACACGTTCCTGTCTAATAATGAATTGTTTATGATAATATTCGGTATAACATGTTAGTTAGTGGGTGCAAAGAAAATTGAGCGCGATAATAATATAAATATATTTTCCAGAATTGTACGACTTTTTCTTGACATCATTATTGCAATCTACTGGTTATAATCGGGTCCGCCGATCAAGTGCTCCCGGGTGTGAATCCTGGGTTGGGCTCAAAATCACATGCACACACATGTGTGTTATAATCTCCTGTCCTGTGCATATGACTAGTCACTGTTGCGACTGGCCGCTGCAAAAAATTTAGGGTGAGTACATTATAATTGCAATCTATTTATTTTAATATTTTGTTTATTTGAAGCAGACAGCATGCGGTTGCTTCATTATTGTGAGTGAAAATATAAAAATTAATTTCTTCATCACTGCACTTGATGTAGGAAACCAGTGTATACAGAGTAGACTCCGTAGCTTATCGATATGTTATTTAAAATGTGTTTTACGAAGTTTTATATTATACTTTTATACATGCTGGCTATTCGGTAGTAATGAGTCTCACGCTAAATTTACTCTTAACTTTTACATTGTAAATATAAAATTTATTAATAATTTGCCCACAGCGTCATTTATTGGGTCCAGATTTTTTTTCACGAACAATTAAATGTATAAATAACGCGTTTGAAGTCTCGATGTCATAGTTAGCCCGCCTACTTTTAGCTTTTGAATATTAATGTTTGGTCCGATCTACGCAGAAGGGGCTTACAGTATCTCGAAGTCCTGTAGTTGTATGCTTTCTTTTTCCAATGTTTTTTCTTTTCCTCCTGTAACCTAATTTTTCTATATTTTGTGGTGTACAATATAGTATGAAGAAAAATCTTAGGTACTTTATGCCTTGCGTAAATAAATCATTTTATTTCCAGCTATCGGTAGCTATAGGATCCTTTTGGTATATCATATAAACGCCTCTTCACCCTCGCTGGGTTTCTTACTGGTTCTCCCTAGTACAGATGATTTATTCCGAACCAGTGGTAAAATTTAAAAAAATACTTTAAATAAAAATAAATTGTAACCTATGTACAAAATGGGGCATTATAAATCAACTAGTTAAAAAGTACTGACAAAATAAATTCATCTGGAAAATTACTTACTAAGCCTATCAAAAGTGAAAGCACTAGCCAAGTAACTATTACAGTTCGGTGCAAGTGTAAGGCCGGTGTATAATCATAGCAGCGTTCATAATAGATAGCACTTGTTACACTGGACTTGCAAGATCCGAATATTTTTGATGGATTACAAAGCTGCTTGCAAAACAAAAAAATACGCCTGCCAATCATGGCAACAATGTCAAACTATGGTCGAGGCCTATAATATTAATATGAACTTTTATAGGCTATAATGAATGGATAATAAAAAAATACTAAGCAGTTAATTCATTGGATTAGTAAACAAAAATAAAAATCTATAAATAGGAGAATAAATTTTTATTTTAACAAAAAAGTGATTAACAAAGTACATAAATATATGGAATCGAAAATTGTTGCAAGATACGTTTCCTTTTCCAGTGATCGTAATATTTTGACAGTACCGAAAAAAAGTACGAAAAAATATTATGTCATCGAAGTTACCCATCCCTATTTTAATTATTAATTTTCTCGCGAATGGCATAAGTATTTAATTAAAAGTTGTCTCACGCTTTCCCTTCAGAATTTGTGGTTGTCGACCGCTTTCGTAAAATCTGAAATGAATTCGTACCGCGTTTAAGTTCACCGTATGACGTTCCTTGCTTTGGCTGGCGGTTTCACTCGATTATTTTACGCTAGACTGAAATGCCTAACAACTTTCAACGAGTCCTTTATAACATCGGCATGAATAAATACAAGAGGAATAATATCAGGTAAACGCAGCCGTGGTACCTCAAGGGTAGATAGCGCTCGTATACACAATACGTGAGCAACCTCGTTGATCTAGTTATTGTGTAGCGCAACTGCTGATAATGAGGTCCCGGATTTGAATCTCGGGTCAAACCAAAAAAGTCAGTTATTGAATATTATCCAAAAAGTTTCCCAAGCATTAGAATAACGCGGAAGTTTAATTTAAATATATCCTCAGAAATAAGAAAATGCCTACATCCAACTTTGGGAACGTATGTGGGCTCAAATTTTGACTAAAGTCAGAAATGGAATAATATATCCCTTTCATATAAATGGGAGCAGAGATTGCGTCGAAAATTATGGCCCAATCTTAGTTTTGACTGCGTTATCAAAAGTACTTGAAAAGCTTATCAACACTCGTTTAATGAATTATCTAATGTAAGAAATGATCCTTCCCGAATCGCAATAATATGGTTTTCAACACAATAAATCTACAGAAGATGTAGTTGCACATCTACATATTTCATCTACATATTGCACATCTTCATATTTCTCGGGAAAACGTCACCGAGTACCGGGACAAACTTTTGTCTGAAGTCGAGTCTCTGCTGAACAGAGTCTCGGATTGGGGGGCGACTAAATCTAGTCCAGTTTAACCCCCAGAAGACACAAGTTTGCGCGTTAACCGCTAAAAAAAACCCTTTGTCACATCTCCTCAGTTTCAAGGCACTTCCCTTGATGCCTCAGCCAGTATCGGAATCCTCGGCGTCGACATATCGAGTGACGTGCAGTTTCGTGGTCACTTGGAAGAGAAGGCCAAATTGGCCTCTGAAAAACTTGGCGTGCTCAGCAGAGCGGGAATATAATTTTCAATTGATTTTAATGATATACACTAATAGACACACCTACAAGTTCTTAGAATCAATTTTAATATTAAATCCAAAATCTGAAAGGATATCGGTATATTTGTCACATGAGTATTGAGTTATGTTTATAATATAATAAACCTAAGGTAAACTGAACTCAAAAACAAAAAAAATAATCAAAAAACACATCTCTAAGTAATTCTGATGTCAGTTCAAAGACATAGTGAAACACGTTTAAACCCTTTTAAGTGGACTAAAGAATATCAGAATTTCAACACATACAATGTTGTCTAAATAATTATAATTTCAAGCTTCATCTTCTATTTCAATCTCTTTTCATTCACCCTTATTTTTTTCATACAATTTATGTATTACCCTGAAATACGACCTATTTACTAAAAATTTATTATTTAAATCGGTTCAATAGTTTATGAGAAATCGATGAACATACATCATAAAACATAGGCGTCGAATACAGAACCGCCTCGTTTTTTGGACTCTATTAAAATATTTATATTTTTTCATCCGACAACGATTAAAATTTGGTGTGTTATTGTGCGTGTGGTCCAGAAGGTTTCTAAAAATGATTTTTTTTTCTGAAAGTGTATGCTGTTATCCCTGCGGCCTTTACACCTTCATCGAAATAGACTCGTTAATGAGGACCCATGAGCTATTGAGTGCAATGATTCGTCGCCGATTACAGTCCCGAGGCACCCCAGCCCCTACTTTTGGAATGAGGCTCTTTTAGCTAGGGAGGGGGGGGGGTGGCTCGATGTGATTCAAGGGTCCCTCTGAAGGAGGTACGAACCTCGGCTTGAACCACTATCGTAGTGAGAGGAAACGGGTCGTAATTAAAAACGCCCCGTATCACGGTTGTTAAACCTCGAATACGGAGTGTGTATATGACCTCGCGCTCGTCAGCGACCGCGGTGTGCCTTCCACTACCAACGGATTTCGTTGCTCTTTGATCGCATCGAAGTATCCTACGGATAATTCCTTAAGATACGTCTGAAAATGAATATTTATTTGCCCTTTTTCTACGCATTCGAAATACCATGCATACCATCATAATTTTGTGACCCTGATTTTATAAAACTTTGATAACTTTGGTAAGTTGTTATAAAATCAGCATCACGAAATTACAACACTGCTAGTGACTAAAAAAATAGGTGAGTGATTTCACTGATGTTTTTGATTAAAAGGAAAATATCGGAAATCATTAAAAAGAAAATACTAAATTAAAATAAAACTAAATTAAACATGCGAATCGCGTATAATTCGATTATTCGAGATTATTTTCTCATTCGAGGAAAATTGGGAATAGAAGGCGGTGACGCCACCAGAAAGAATTAGTTGGAAATTTTAAAAAGATCAATGCCTAATAATCCAATATCGAATGAATTGTCTGTAAATTCAAGTCGAACGTGTTTTGTGTAACAATTGAGACTTTCAACTGAACGAATTTCAACAAGAAAACTGGAAGAGAAAGCTTCTGCGTCCAAAGCACAGTGTAAATTAAATTCAGAGAATTCTCGTTACGCCACATCGTCCGACTTTATTGGCTCGTTGCTAGAAAAATATTTCTAAACGTTCACTGTATAAAGAAAAAGGTTTATGGTCTTCCATATAAGTATAAGGACACTGTCCGTACGAGATTTTGACAACTATTCGGACATTTATTTCATAATTTATAGTAGTAGTTGAAACAAATTTATATTTAGTATGTAAATTATTTAATTAAAATTAATAATTCAGTTGTATATGGTTATTGTGCTCGTTGTTTGCTAAAAATTCCCTAAAAATCAACTATTCTCAATGTTTTATTGTTGGCATCAGTTGTCACAATTGTGGCAGCGCGGCGCTGTCGTCGCGCCACAAGCGAAACGCACCGAAGCCTAAATTACGTTATCAAAGTTCCAAAGTACTGCGGTATATATAAAATATGTTATGTTCATAGTTCACAGGTCATAAGTGTGTAATCAACAGAACTTAGCGATATTATTCTGGGGTATTTGCATAGTTTTTTCATCTGGTTGGCCTGTATAAATGTATAAATGAAAATTATAAATATACATAGATCTATGTCAATAAAGTTAAATAAATATATAAAAAACCTACTTTACCATAATAAAACTTAATCGCGACGATTTCTGTAAATTGAAAAAAAAATGAAGTTTGAGTTTGGGTACGAGTATACTAAATCGATCAGATGCTAAAGCAATTTTTTTTAGAAACGTTGTCTGTTCGTCTGTCTGGACACGCATCACACAAAAACCTGTAAACGGATTTGGATGGGACTTCCAATATAGTGTTACGTAGGGGTTGAAACGTTAGAACAAATATATATCCTTACGCTATCTATCATAGGAGCTGAGTAGTAGGCATAATCTTCTTTTTTGCAGCTACAACAAAGTTAAAATTTACATTGTCGTGTGATATGTGATGTGATAGAGTTTGTTAAATAGCGCCTATCTGTTAAAAAATGCAAACAGAGTAAGGAGTTTAATTCAAAATTGAAACTTATATATAGCCATCGGCTGAGTATAGACATTCTCATATTATTGCGAGAGTAATATATTGAATTAAAAAGTAAAATAACAATAATATATGGACCTCAGCGAGATATAGACATTCTCATATTTAGAGCGAGGAAAAGTTCATACTCTTGACACGCTGTCTTGACGAATTTGTTCCTTTTACTTAAATTTTGATATTTGTATTTAGTAATGAAATGCATGTTCTCTATGTTTATTCATTCACTACGGAAATTCTACAAACCTCTTAACCGGGGGGGGAGGGGGGATTGACTCTATTTAATACTTGAAAATAATAACGCTGAATTACCGTTACCGCAACCGTTACAGCCAACCATCCACCGCTGGCCAAAGGCCTCCCCATAGATTGCCTCATAGGGGGGATATTTGTCATAGTTGCCACGATTGCCAAGCTGGTTGGCAACCGCAGTTATTTGTTTTTAGTTGTTATTAGGAAGACACTGCTGTCCACGTGCTCTCTTTCTCTCTCTCTCTCTCTCTCTCTCTGTGTGTTCGTAAAGTTTCACCACAATCGGTTAATACCATTTCGAAAACAAGCCCGGACAGAAAGATCTTAGCTTAGCTAAACAAGAACAAGAAACGTGATGATGAAGCGATAGTAGCCTAACGGCAGGGCGCGGACCGCGAACTCAAAAAGGTCGTGGGTTCGAATCCGGCATTCGACTACTGGCGTGAACCACTTGTAACACAAGCAATTTAAGCTTGCCACGAGTAATTAAGGGGAATATTAGTAACGTTTATATCATTGTTAATATTCTTTTTAAAGAAAAAAAAATTAAAACCCGACCAGACGTAATTCCTCGGCACCGAAGGCCCTATGGCCGAGGGTTAGGGTGAAAGGGAGAGATATACATTTGAACCCGGAGCGGTCCTTCACGGAGTCCCAGTATCCATAGATTACCCGAGAGGGTGACCGGGCTTATCTGTTCGCAGAAACGACCACAGGAATAATTTATTACTCTTACATGTTAGTTACATTTATTATTATTCTTTTTATAAGTAAGATAAACTATAGTCTCTGTATTCATAATGATTACTCTGTACTTCCCGATTCGATATGCGAAACGGAAGGGCGTCGCCAATCTTAAAAGCCAGAACACTGGGGTAACTAAGAATAGTCTCATTCAATAATTTTGCGTGACGAACTTATATTTGAGTTCTATTTTATAAATGTCTTTAAAAATATTTATTTAAAAAAAACTTGTTAAAAATATTTTAGCAGAAAATAACAAACATCATTAATTTATGCTACATCATGTCAATAACACGAACATCTTAAAATGAACATGTGTTTGTGGCGGCGCTGTCGTCGCGTCACAAGCGAAACACATTGAAGCTTAAATCGCGCTATCAAAGTTCCGAATCAAAAACAGTATATGCAAAATAGCTCCGAACTATCACAGGCAGTGTAGGCTGCTCCCCAGGCAGAACACCTTGCTCAGCGGGAGATCTTCCATTTTTTTCCACTGCCACAGCGGTGGCCAACCGACAGGATGTGAACACGACACCAACAACCTTAGGAAACTACAAGCTCAAGCCTTTGTAATTATCCTCAAGAACCCCTACCATTCACTACTGAGAATCGTCTTATGCAGTCT
The DNA here is from genome assembly GCA_907164705.1 of Parnassius apollo. Taxonomy (NCBI): domain Eukaryota; kingdom Metazoa; phylum Arthropoda; class Insecta; order Lepidoptera; family Papilionidae; genus Parnassius; species Parnassius apollo. Next base: position 81,407 of record CAJQZP010001702.1, read on the forward strand.
TCAGTTCCAGCAAGCTAGTCCAACTTGTCTTCATCTCGACTCACCGCAGATTTATAAGGCAGACTTCTGGCACTTGCTCCGGTACATCGTTCTCACCGGCATCATTCGCCAGTGCGTAGAACGGCATGAGTTACACATCGGCATATAGTTTGCACTGGTGTCACTTGCCCTTACGCACACTGCACACAGCATGCATTTCCCTCCGGCATTAAGGACAATCGGATTGCACTATCGACCTACGGTCTGAGCAGGAGGATGTGGCGCGCTGTCGTCGTGCCACAAGCAAAACACATCGAAGCCTAAATCGCGCTGTCAAAGTTCCGAATCAAAAACAGGGTATATAGAATAGTTCCGAACTATCACACGGAGCGTTGGCCGCTCCTCAGGCAGAACACCTTGCCCGGCGGGAGATCTCACCTTTTCCTTCCACGGCCACATGTTTATTCCTGTCTTTATGAATCTTGCTTGCCTCAGTCTTCTTAGCCTTCATTGTAATCTTCAAATTTTTTAAAAAATATGGTTGACAAACGAGCACACAGTCTATCTTATGTTAAGTACATACTGTTGCCCATAGTAATCTACATCTGTCCTCAATTAAGAATAAAAATGCTGATGCGTTGTCACCCCTGAAGAATAAGACGGAATGCCAAATTTCCAGTAAAAGGGGCTCTAGTTCTCTTTACTCACCATACGAAACACAGCAGCATATAGTATTTTGTGAGAGTGTAGTCCTTCCTTGAACAAGCCGGCCCATTCGTGCCACAAAAATAATATGGCTGCATAACTCTACCACCTACAAAAAGCATTGACAACGGACAAGGATAGACAAAATAGACTAATGCCATCTAAAACATAACTTGTAAAAAACCAAGTCTCGCAACTCAGTTCTTCTACCGTAAAAAGTTGTGAAATCCATGTAATACCAAGTCGGTTAATTTATTCAGTCCCTACTTAAGGGCCCTTTTGTTTTAAGTTATTACGTAATAAGCTAACGTAACAAAATTTTATAGTGACCATATTAATGTTAAAAATCTTTTATGTTTTAAATATATAGATTGATTTGGCAATCGCATGAAAACACAATGTATCTCACCAGTAATACATATTATATTAAATTTGATTGCTTAGTGCGATTGCCAAGTCAATCTATATATTTTAAACATTTTAACATTGATATGGACACTATAAAATTTTGTTAGGTTAGCTAATTACGTAATAACTTAAAACAGAAGGACCCTTAAGTAGGAACTGAATAAATTAACCGACTTGATATTACATGGATCTCACAATCTTTACGGTAGAAAAATTGAGTTGCGAGACTTGGTTTTTTTACAAGTTATGTTTTAGATGGCATTAGTCTATTTTGTCTATCCTTGTCCGTTGTCAATGCTTTTTGTACGTGGTAGAGTTATGCAGCCATATTATTTTTGTGGCACAAATGGGCCGGCTTGTTCAAGGAAGGACTACACTGTCACAAAATACTATATGCTGCCGTGTTTCGTATGGTGAGTAAAGAGAACTAGAGCCCCTTTTACTGGAAATTTGGCATTCCGTCTTATTCTTCAGGGGTGACAACGCATCTGCATTTTTATTCTTAATTGAGGACAGATGTAGATTACTATGGGCAACAGTATGCACTTAACATAAGATAGACTGTGTGCCCGTTTGTCAACCATATTTTTAAAAAAATTTGAAGATGTTTTTGATCGCATCTTATTTCTTTTTGTAGATAAGATAGTCCTACTTTTTTACCTTTTCGGTACCTTCTACTTCTTGAATATCAACAACGTACCTATCTACACCTATTATACTTATTATACAAGTACACTGATTCATTCACTGCAAATGTAACGTTGTAAATATATAGAGATATTTATATGAGATTACAAAGTTATGTATGCAGTTGATGTATCTGGAAAACTGGACCGAAATAAAAAAAATATTTTAGTTTTTTCTCAATTTATATAACAAACACTAATTGTATTCTAAATTTGAAGCTTCTATGTCTGCAAGAAGTTCCTTAGAGTTTTGATGATCGGTCACTCAGTAAGTGACAAAATTAAGAAATTTGACTAGTAATAATTCTTAAACTACTGGTTCAAATTGAATGAAATTTGAAATATACGATGTTTATACAATTATTACCTGGTTACTCAAAATTCAGGGTTCTAGTTTTATCCACTACGAAGTTATAGGGGGGTCAAAATGACCTGAATTGCTTCGAGAAAAATATGGTACGGCCGTGCCGCTTTTTTGCTCAACTTGGCGGGGGCACTGCCGTGCCCCCAGATCTATGTTACCCCAGACATTTCTGTCATCATATCCCGCGCATTTGATAATCAAGAGAATATCATATTTTCACCACTGCTAAGATGTAGGCTTATTTTATTTAAAACAAATAAATGTTAGTGGTTTTAATATTATAATTTCGTTAAAAACCGCTAAGACACCATTTTTATTTATTTGTTATAACTTAGGAGATATTTAAATTAAAATAATTCTGGCGCATACATTATTTTTATTTCGCAAAAGACATGGTCGTCTATCTCAATATGTTTTGTCATGTTTGGCCAATCACAAAATGCTGATTGGCAATCAGTTACAATTTCTCCATTGAGACCGTGTTTGAACGCACTCTTTAGAAACTAATAAAGTTATTTCTATTGATGTTCCGTTTCATTATCGTAATCGAAACACTAAAAAAAATTTGAATTGTCATCCTATACTTGAATTGCATTATAAGTTAGTGCCGTGCCAATGTTTTGTATTCAGCCACAAAATTAAAGTAGAATTCAGCTTTATCAACACTACACAATATTCCACAGCGTTGGTTTTCATTAATAAATTCACTTAAAATTAATGGAGCAGATGTAATGAAGCATTTCAGCCGCTTTGTCTACTTACTTGAGTATTTTGACAATGCTATTTTCAAAGAGCTTGAAAAGAGAAAATTAAATACGGTGATTTTGCGTTTAGACAATAAAATGTTCGATTACTGAGAAACTAACAAATTAGAATTCATAACTATTTCTTTGTTTAAAAGATACGCAAAAATATACACATTTGTATTGTAATACATTGTAATTTTTCAATAATAAATTGCAACTCGTAAATTTTATAAAGAGGCGCAATGATATCCTGCGATCTGAGGGCCGGTTAAACCTAGTGGCAACGTGGCGACGTATAACGCGCTGCAATAATATGTAAGACTAATTTTCTTGGGCGGCTTGAAGTATGTTTTAATGGAAGCACGCTTCCAGATGTAGCTATTCTTGTCAGTGACACCTGTGACATATGGTAGTATAGCAGGCACACACTGTGACGAAAGCGCGGGACCCGCAGCTTGTAGTCGTGCAGTACTTGCTTGACGTGTTGCAGCTCGGAGGCCAGGTATTTACTATCACCGATCCTTCGTGCTACCTGAAACAAAGATTTACCCAAGGTAGCTAACTGTGAAGGATGTTGGTGAGAATCACCATTAAATACCAATCTGTAACCAACCAATCTGTCTGTGTGCAAAGTGTTATCCGAACTCCGAATCAATAACACGTCTAGAAATGCTAAAGAATTGCTTGCCTCCAACTCCACTATAAACTTAAATTTAGAATTTATGGAATTATGACGGTCTAAAAATGCTGCGTACTGCGTAGTTCGTAACAAAAATAAATAATTTTAATCTGAAGGTAGCCGTGGCTAACTATGATATTGGGAAGTCGAACATCTACCCGCGCGCGCTAGCGAACGGACGTGTCAAGGATCGTATTTTTTACCAAATCAAAAAATATTATTCTTGATTTCAATGGATACAAAATGTAGCGGCTGTGATTTCGTTATCGTGGATTCACTATTTATGAAGTGTTCGAAAGAAATACGCAAGAAAAAATTTCATCTGAAGTGTCTTGCCTTAACAAAGGAGAAATTTGAAGCTTTCGCACAGGAATACAAGAACCAGTGGATATGTCCTGAATGTGCGTGTACGATACCGAAAAGGGATAATACTGATACACCGGTTCGAGGAAACATAATATTAAACAAAATGTTTACGCCGAGCAACTATGTAAACACTGATCGTGGCTGTCGTCGAAATCCAAGTGAAGTAACCGAAGGAGTTGATAATGAAAGCCAAATTCTAGACAAGATAAGGGAGTTTCGTAGGGAATTGAAATACCGGCTGGACGAGCAACGAAAAGAATTTGCATTACTGCTAACTAGATTTGATAGCACAGAAAAGGAGTTAAAAGAATTGAAACAAATATTGAAAGTAGTCCAAGAAAAAGCAAATAAAGTGGATATGTTAGAAACGAGAATTAAAATCTTATTAGGAAAAAATGAGAAGCTAGAAGCAAGCCTTAATATTAGAAGTCATGACAAAGTATGTAATCCGACAGATAAAGGACCTAAAAGACCGTCTCAATCTTTTGCAAAAGTGGTTAAAGAAAAACCACAGTTAATTAGTAATAACGTACCAGCAAAGGAATGTGTGGCCATGAAATCGACGAAGATAGTTTTGAATGAGGAAAAATTACAAGAACTCAATAGTGAGAGGTGTTTAACGAAAATTGATAGTATGGAAAAGGAAAAGGTAGAAACAGAAAAAGAAGAAAAATGGACTACTGTAAATAGAAAGAAAAAACGATTTTCAAACACTGAAGTAAAAAAAGGGTAGAAACACAAGTACAATTGAGATTCAAGAAACGGAAAGGAAAAAATATTTACATGTATGGCGATTGCAAAAGGAAACAACAGTAGAAAGCATAGAAAAATATGTTAAGAAAATTTATGGAGAAGAAGTACCAGTTAAGGTGGAAAAAATAAAACACAAGACAGAAAGGGATTATGCCTCCTTTATTATAGGAGTCCCGGAAAGCAAATATAATAAATTGTGTCAGCCAGAAAACTGGGCAATAAATATAGAATTCTCGGAATGGGTGTGGTTTCGTAGAACAACCATCAAACCAAAAAAAGTCTTAATAAATCCGTGTATATAATGTATCAAAATGTGCATGGGCTCCGAACAAAGTTAAGGGAATTTTACACCAATATTTCGACAGCAACTGCAGACTTGTTTGCCATCACGGAAACAGGTTGCAATGAATCCATTAACGACGCGGAATTAATACCACCTGGATACACCATTATACGATGTGACCGAACGGATGGACGTAAACAAGGCGGCGCGTGTCTCGTGGCCACACCGCGTTATCAGCTGCGACGAGTATTGCTACCGAGTAATGTGAACGTCGATGAACATGTATTTGAACTGATTTGTGCTACGGCACACAGACGTAATAGATATTTATTCTTGCTTTGTGTTGTATATATTCCACCTTGTAGCAGTGATAATGAATATTTCTTGTTATTTAACGTTATTGAACAATTATATGATAAGTACAGTGAATTATTAGTTTTAGGGGGACTTTAACTTGTATTCATGTTCTACCGCTGTGAGCAATTAATATGAATACTTTCAAACTTTTTGTGGATTTACTCAGAGCAAAGTAGGTAACTGCAACGATCGTCAGTTAGATCTAGTGTTGAGTACATTGGCAGAGGAAGGCGGTGTGAGTGTGCGCGTGGTGGAGATGCCGCTCGTGCCTGTTGACGCGTACCACCCGCCGCTCTAGATCTCGGTAAGTACAAATACGCGCCTGCGCCGTCAGTCCGACTCAGCAGGTTCAGCTACACCAGAAATTAATACATTCGCGGGTTGGAACTTTAATAAGGCCGACTTTTTTAACATTGTATTCCTTAATTGCGGCCGTAGATTGGACTCCTTTATATAAGTTAGACTTAGAAATGAGCTTAGAATATTTTTATAAAATTATGAATTCTGCAATAGATGACTGTGTTTCGAAAAAAAAGCGAAGTCGTGTAAACTCCAGGTACATTTACCCGGAGTGGTACACTGTTGAAATAATTCGCGACATAAAATTGAAGGCTTTTCTGCATAAACGGTACAAGGCCAGTAGATCGAAAACTGACTACGAGGCGTTTGCTCAGTGTAGGACCAAAGTAAAGAAAATGATAGTTCTCGCACAGGAACAGTATCAACAACGTGTTCAAAATCAAATGTTGAAAGATCCAAAATCTTTTTGGAATTTTATTAAATCTAAAAGACGTAAAAGAAGTCCACAATTGATTCTGAAAGACGGGGAAGCGTTGTCTGATCAACAGTGTGTCGACGAGTTCGCGGAGTATTTTTATTCTGTTTATAGTTCAGAGCGGCCGGAGTTGGATGTGGGCTCTGCTATAGTAGGAACGGTAGCAGAAACGGAGCAGCGCGGGTGCACTTTGACCAATTACAGTTGGCAGACGTATGTCGTGCGCTTCAAGTACTCAAGCCCAAACGGTCTGCTGGACCTGACGGCATTCCGCCTTACATCTTTAAGGATTGTCGGTCGGTACTAGCTAAACCACTACTGCATATATATAACAAATCCTTTACGGCTGCGGTATTTCCAGAGAGGTGGAAAGTAACCCGCGTTGTTCCGGTTCCAAAGGGAGGTTCAGCAGAGTCAGTGGATGGGTACAGGCCTATTGCAGTGTTGTCTACGCCGGCAAAAGTATTCGAAGCCGCTATTTATAAGATAATATTCCATCAGGTGAGCGCACAACTCTCAGACGCACAACACGGGTTTCGGCCAGGAAGAAGTACAACCAGTAACCTTCTCTGTCAGATGGCACATCTGGCACCGAGTGGAGACAAAGGGGTGCAAACGGATGCGGCATTTTTTGACTTCAAAAAAGCATTTGATTTGGTAGATCATGACGTATTACTTAAAAAGCTAGCAAGTGTGGGTTTTACCTTACATTTACTGCACTTTTTTGCTAGTCATATGTCTGATAGGCAGCAATATGTAGAATATGCGGGATATCAGTCAGAGCCATATTTCACATGGTCCGGGGTAAGTCAAGGCAGTAACCTTGGCCCTTTGGAGTTCTTGCTGATGATAAACGACCTACCAGAAGTGGTGAAGGACGCTAAGTGTTTATTGTTTGCTGACGACCTCAAATTGTCTCTTGCGGTAAAAAATGGGGATGACTGTGCCAGACTACAAAGGGACATAGACAGGGTTGTGAGTTGGAGCAAAGACAATCTCTTACAATTTAACAGCTCTAAGTGTGTGTTAATTACTTTCTCTCGCGCACACACTCCTATTTTACATAATTATCACATTGACGGGCTGCTGATGACGAGGGTCAGAGAAGTTAAGGATTTAGGAGTAACTTTTAATACAAAACTTACTTTCTATGATCACATCATGAGCATCTGTAAAAAAGCTTATAGAAAACTAGGATTTATGCTTCGTACAGTGAGAGGATTCACAAACATAAAAGCGATTATCACCCTAAATAATGCATTGGTAAGGAGTCAACTTGAATGTAATGCAGTCATCTGGGCTCCGCACGAAACTTAGTATAGTCTCATGCTAGAGCGAGTACAAAATAAATTCATTAGATATTTATATATGCGTTATTATGGTGTCTACCCAATTTACACTTTAATGTATCCAACTTTATTTATATTAGGTATGGTAGGATATAATGAACTGAGGGTTAGGAGGGAACTCGCGCTCACCTCGTATATTTTTAAAATACTGCGAGGCAGATTGTTTAATGCTGAGATATTAGGGCAGCTTAATCTGTATGTTCCTGAGAAGTATGTGTGGCGCCGACGGCAGCCACGACTGTTGGTGGAGCCGCGAGGTCGCACCAACCTCCTGAGTGAGGCACCTCTGACGCGCGCACTCCACACGCTCAACGTAATAGCTTGTGAGATGGACCTATTTTGTTGTACTCTGAGTGAATTCACAAAGACAGCATTGTTTGTAATTTGTTACAAAAAATTAAATCTAACACTTAAATCTACACAAATTAGTTAGACAGCTACACTATCGCATTAGGTAATCCTGTAATGATAGTTGTAAGTTTCAGAAATAAATAAAAAAAAAATAAATTAAAAAAAACACCTTAGTCTACTCCGAGACCATGGGTGCTGTAAACTACTCGAAAATCCGTAAAAATAGTTTTTTTTTAAATACCTTGAGTAGTTTCTTATTTTCTGCGGGTTACAGGGTGATTTTGAGTTTCAATCAAACAGTCCAATATACCTAATTAAGTAATCCCAAGCTGCTACGAGTACATTCATCGTTCACAATTGGCCGGCCAAGCTTAAAGAACCGTTAATAATTACTTATAATTTATATTGAACAGATACTTTTGAGGTAAGGCTAGGAGGCATTGAGTATAGTGCAATACTTAACATACTCCTGCCTATTTTTGCAGCTAAACAGCAGTATGGGAATGTGATTTGGTCTGAAGAGTTTGAGAGCCAGTATAATTACAGACTGTGAGCCATTCTATCTCATTCCGTAGAGGTGAAAACACATCTGTAGCCTTCTTTATTTGAAGTTGGTTTAGTGGCCACTTATCATCAGGTGGACTGTAAATTCGTTTGTCACTTCAATTTATTTACAAATATATTATGTAGGAAAAATAAATAAATAACCACTCAATATATAAGAAGAACTATTCAATACACTCTTGCACTTCCTTAATAACCCACATATTACACTCCTTATGATATAATTATTATCTCTTCTCTGAGACCATTAGCGATACCCCTTGAGCGGCTTCAAATGCTCTCGAATATTCAGTTACAACAGTAAGGCTTTGAAATACGAGAGCCATTTTATGTTGAGTGCGGGAGTAATATTCGATTGGAGTTTACGAAAGGTGAACGGTGAAAAGTGAACAGATAAGAGATGGACATCTGTTACATACTTTTGTTTTGATTTCAAACCACTTTCTTCACATAATGATTACTCATATTTTCAGAATTGTGTAGGCTTATAAACACGACATCTAATTATCTACCGTGATATTAAAAGCACCTCCTTGATCTGGTGGTTGTAAGCGCGCTTTCTGATCATGAGGTCTTGGGTTCGAATTCGTGGTCAGACCAAGATTAGTTTTTTCTAACAAGAAATTTTCAGTAGCAGCTAGGAGTCAGGAAGTTGGAAGTGTTTTACCCACATGCTTGGGAAAACTTTTAAAACCGTTGATCTCGATTGAGGAAACAGAGAGTATCTGTGCTTCCGCATACATAGGGGCACTTTAATCCTATCCTGCGCAGATGGCTAGTCTTCGTTGAAACTGGTCGCCCTGACCGAAATTCGTGCCGTACGGCATCATTATATTATTTGGAAATTATTTTTTTCTTTTATTTTTGTTAAAGTTGTTTTTACTTTTTAAACTTTAAGTCACAGCATTCACTTACCATCAGATAGACTGTGGGCTAATTTGTCACCCTTATTCTACAAAATATATGAATTACTGTCGAATTTCAACCCCTCAGGGTAACACTAGTAGAATTTTATTGAATGAGTCAATCTAATGAAACATTATTAGAGATACTAAAACAGCAGTCGGTACAAGATTTTTGTCCAATGTAACCAATCGCCATCACCTCCATACTTTGTAAAGTTATGGAAAGTATATTCAAGAGTAAGCTGCTGACATACCTTGAAAGAAATGACCTCCTCAGAGACCATCTTCTGACCTAATACATATTAATGCCAGTATTTCTCAGGGGTATGTTCTCTCTGCTACTCTTTACCTGCCAATGACCTACTTCTACCAGGTATTTTTGGGTATGAAGATGACAGCACAGTCACAAAGAGATTTATGCAAAAGATGTAGGCGCAGTAATACGTTCACTCAGAGAGGCTATGGGGAAGCGGATAAATGCGACCTTAAGTCTTATCTCCCAATAAGGTGACGACAATATGATCCCTTTAAACGCCACGAAAACGCAGGTCTTTCTGTTCTCTGCAAAACGGAGTCCGTTCGATCTGAATATTACTTTCATCACCTTGAGCTTTCCAGCGTACAGTTTAGCGCTAACTTTGGCGCTAACATTGAGTTGTAAGCACAAACTGCAGCCAAATAACTGCCTATTTTAAACAAGTTGAAGTGATACTTCACGTCTGGACAGTTTTTTTTTACTTTATATAAAGCTCAAGTCAGAACATGCATTGGGTATTGTAATCATTTTCGGGATAGTTCAGGAAAAATATCTACTTGCCGCCCTCGACTCAGTGCAGCCAAGGGGCTTATCGGTGACAAAAAGCTAATGAAAACTAAGCTTCACAGGTTAGCTCACCACCACAAAGTTGCTTATTTGTCGGTCTTTTACATATTGTTCTTCGGAGAGTGTGCCTATGAGCACCATTTTCTCATACCACTACGTTAATTCTCCTATCGGAGTACCAGACGTACTGCAGGTTACCCATCCACACTTGGTTGATATTCCGAATATTCGCACTAAGCGCTGTAAGTCATCTTTCATAATGCGCACAGCCAAGGAGTGGAATGCCCTGCCGGCGTCTGTTTTTCCGAGTGCCTATAAACTGAATATCTTCAAGGTGCGTGTTAACTAGCTTCTCTTGGGTAAACTTGCTCCAACGTAAACCTTATCTTTGCCCTTAGGCTACAAGTGGAGGAGGTCAAATGTGAGCCCGTATTTAATTTAAAAAAATTGGATTTTGAGTGTAGTCACTTTTTACTGTTGTTGAAACTACGACGAACCTAAAATTATTTACGCTTTTATCCGTATATAAGTTGTATCTTCCTTTTTTTTAAATTGTAAGTTTATAAATTGCTCTCATATAAATATAAAATTACAGTCATAAGTCATTTTGTTATATCATTTGCGTAAAACCAAAAAACGAAACGTTCTTTTTGTTTCGTCAATTTTAAAAACAAAAGTTTAAAGTATCTTTAAAAATTACCTAGAACAATTTATTAATATTTTAATAACAATTCTTAATGAAATAAATGCCCAAATAATGGACACAAACGATGAAGTATAGGCCTAGATATTATTTACCTTCATTCTCACTGTTCGAAATCCATTAGTAATTTTCTTTTCCGTAGCTTCCAAAAGCTTTCATTTCATATTATATTACATTTGTAAGTCATCGAAGTACGGAATTCATTTTTAACCATTCACTGTTATTTGTAAGGGCAAAATAAAATTACCACGAAAATTAAATTGCGGTATGAGTCTTTAGCAAGTGACGTCATTACTATTCTGGGTGACTACAGCCCATCACAAGTCGACAGCTAAACATAGCCCTCCTCCATAGATTGCCTCACCGAGGGGATATTTGCAATAGTTATCATGCTTGGCAAACGGGTTGGCAACCGCAGGTTTTTTTTAAATTTCAGTCGTTATAAGAAAGACGCTGCTGCCCATCTACCCACCCACGAGTTGACGTGGAATAGTGGATATTCTTACACCGTCACTTGTGCCATGATTGTACTGATCTAGGCTATATTTTATCCAAAAACTTTATGACTTTTTTAAATACGAAAAATTGATAAAATAAAAATGGTCTTTGAGTACTTATCTAAAATCTAAATATCGACATAATAATAAGATCTTATCCAGGCGAAGCCGGGGCGGGTCACTAGTTTACAATATGCTCCTTCTCGCATTAAAATAATATAAAGATATCGATACTAACTTTGTACGTTCGTATTTGTTTAGAATGTTCTTGAAAAAATGCGAGCTTTACCCTTGTTATGAATGAAATGCAAACAGACATGTTATACAATATTTCTTTTTGTGACAAAAGCTAGTTACAGTTAGAAAAGATAAGTAATTTCCTTTGTCTCAACAAATATTTCAATAACATGAATAAAATACAATCTCGTCGTATGTTATATTAATGCGGACACATTTTATTTCTTTTGCAACAATAAATATGTAGCATTTTTATTTCTATTTTAATGCTGCCTTCAATAAAGAAACAGAAACAGAAACGTTTTTATTCAATAAAAATTATAAATAATACTTATTGAAAATCACTCTTTTGTTTAATACCCGTAACCACTGGTTTGGAAAAAACCTTCGTCCTAGGAAGAAGCAGCAAGAAACCCACACAAAACAAATTAGAAATAGCTTGGTAGCGATCACCTCAAAGGTAGTACATAAGTTTTTTTAACGTGGTAGAGCGATGCTGCTGTTATATTATGGTTGTAGCACAAATGGGTCAACTCGGCCAGGGTAGGACCACGTTCTCACAGTATAACAGCGTTAAATAGCAGATTAACGTTGTTGTGTTTCGTGTGGTAAGTGTAGATAATCTTTTTAATGGAAACGAGGCAATCTATCTTAGTCCTCAGGGGTCACAACGCATCCAAATTTTTATTCTTTATTGGGGATAAATGTAGATATATGGGCCTATGCATCCACTTACCATCAGATGGATTGTGTGCTCGTTTATCGTACTTATTTCACAAAACATAACCCTGATTTGGACACGTAAGGGTAAATAAGGAATAAACAATTTCCATAGTAATAAATATTAAACGGAACGGAATAGATAAGACATATATTTCCTTAAATTTCTTTTAAAAGAAATGGGCATTTTTACAGTGATGACAAATATAATGTAAATCAAATTTAGACACGTGAATCAGGGAAAGAAAAAAAAAGAAAATCATAAATTTTACTCCTGTCTTTACATAATGACCAAGAACATAAAGCTTTGATATATGGTAGGCATAGTGGCTTTCAAAGTTATCGTGCCGTGTTTAACGCAAGGCTATCCCGGAAATGAAATCAATCTTTATGTGGTGAACTGAGCTAATAAAAGAACTTCCGCTTTTGCTTAAAACTTTGAATGAATAAAGCAACGTTATACCTTGTATTATAAAAGAGTAGAAGAGAGCTACAAGATATAATTTATTTGTTAAATAAAATATGATGTAAAAAGTTTGCAAAAATGTAGCATTCATGATATTTTTACTATTTTGATGAACTCATTTTTGATTGTATTTTTACGTGCAAGAATAATAGAGATATAAATAGCTTTAAGGGATCTATCAGACGGAAGGCGTTCAAGCGTTTTGCGTTCGCGTTCTGCGTTCATTGTGCTGTATAACGTTACAGAAACAGAAACAGAAACTTTTTTATTCAATGTAGATTATAACAATACTTATTGAAAGTCACTTTTTCATTTACCACTGGTTCGCAAAAAAAACCTCTGTCCTGGGAAGAACCAGCAAGAAACCCAGCGGGACTATTTTTTCCAATAATAGCTTACAATCATGTTTACAATTAGCAACACAAGACAAATTAGAAATAGCTTGGTAGCGATCACCCTTCCCAGGGGTTATTATCATCCATAAATTCCTTAATATTATAATAACCCTTTTTATACAAACTTAGTTTAATAACATTTTTGAACTTTGTGTATGACAAATTTTGTATATTTTCTGGGATTTTGTTGTAAAATCGTATACATCGCCCCAAGAATGAATTACCGACTCGATGGAGTCGAGTAACCGGTACTACTAGCTTGTGTATATAAAAAAAATATGAAGATGATGATGGGTGACGTGAATTACATTTTTTTTTAAAATAACAAAGATAAATGAGTACTGAAACGGAGCCCGAAGACCAAAGTGGAACACCGCGCTTGGCAGTGGTGCTCACCGCTCACCGAGTATGCACAGGCTATGCCTGTGGTAGTTGCGCAGCGCCTGATCTAGGCACACGCAGCGTCTGGAGTAGGCACACGCAGCGCGTGAAGTAGGCACACACAGCGCCCGGAGTAGGCACGCGCAGCGTCTGGAGTAGGTACACGCAGCGTCTGGAGCAGGTACACGCAGCGCTTGAAGTAGGCAAACACAGCCTCCGGAGTAGGCACACACAGCGCCCGGAGTAGGCACACACAGCGCCCGGAGTAGGCACACGCAGCGCCCGGAGTAGGGACACGCAGTGCTTGAAGCAAGCACGCACAGCGGCTAAAGATAGCGCGGGCACTAGTAGGTGAAGGCGTAGACGTGGCTGATTCAGATGAAGGCAGAGGCTTGCAGGATCCCGGGGCAGTGCGGCCCCGGGATAAGGCCTTTAGGAGATGCTTCTAGTTTGAAAGCTGAAGCGAGACTCCTTTATTGGCCGATTGTTCGGCTTTTATACTTTTTTTAGAGAGCTCCGCGCTCGACGACGGATCTGAGATAAGAACGGGAAATTATTTAAATTAAAAACAAATTTTTGTAAATGGCCAAGAAGAAAAGAGTATTTTTTGTGGATGTTTTGAAGTAAAAACATCAGACCGGTAACGAATTTGAATAAAATTTGCCATGACAACCAGATAAACAACGATGTCAAAACATGTCAAATTTTGGTTTCAGGCTCGTAATAGAGAAACGGCAAGATTTAAATGAAAAATGAGATATTATTGATATAGGAAAAAAGGTAGCGCAACAGCGCGCACGAAGCCCGAAATTGCAGAGTTACGGAGAACTAAATAAAAGATCGAAAAAGGTAGACTCCATTGATACCGATTTAAAAAGTGCTGATAGCGTGAAAATACGAAGTGAAAATGATTTGTTATTGTGTTCTTAAGGTTTAAAAACGTTACAGGATCCTATGGAAATAAAGGTGATGCAAAATATCCAGTTTTGAGATGAATGCAGAAAATCAAAAACAGAATGGAAAAATAAATTTAAAATAGTGTAAAATGATATGTAAGTAGCATAACACTACAGAATATCAGTAAAATATTTCTCAAAAACTATTGCCACGTCCTGATCTGATTCAGTTAATTTATTGTTAAAACTTAACTGGTAGTTTGAATTGCGAGAGTTGACCTTACCAGTTTCACTATTAATTATACTCCATGTCATTTTAATTTTATTAGAAGCAGTCTTTATTTCGTTGCTCGAATACAATGACTTGGCTAAGGAGCACACTATTTTAAATATTTTGGAATATTTTTTTACATATTCCCTAAATTCGACACTAGGATTATATGACCTTTCATTGTTAAGCTTATATAACCCTTGTCTACTCTTATGGATTCCTACTGTCGCCCATTCATTAAATGCCTTCCGATTATTCAAGGAGAATGTTTTAGAAGTAAGTATTATTTAATTCATTGCAAATAAGCTTAAATAATGTTCCATACAAAAAATTTGGATTATTTTGGTATGTAAGTAATGGAAGTTTTTTTTACTATGTTAGTTCTAAACTTCTCCTAGCGATGTGCATTTACTGGAACAAACACTACTTTTTTATCTACTTGCTTTCTGTGAACATAAGGTAATGAAACTGATTGTCTACAGTGATCAGAGCTCAATTTTGAATTATATATTTATTGAACGGCTTAACATTTGTAAAAATGTTATCCATACATGTTGCACTAGATTCAGCAATACGTGTTGGCTCCAAAAATAAATTAAAAAGACCATACGATTCAAACAATGATCTAAATTTAATATTGGTGGAGGAATCTTTTAGGAGATTGATATTAAAGTCTCCACATATTACAACAGATTTATTCTGTTTATTAAGCTTAGCGAAAACTTTCTCCATAATTTTTTCAAAAGTATCATATAAAGAACATGGGTATCTGTAAACGCTCACAACCATGAGGTGCTCAAACTCAACACATGCCATGTCTACAGTTCGCTCAACAGAGAGGCTCACAATATCTTTACGTTCTTTACGTGATAATAATTTACTAGCTAAAAATTGTTTCTCTATTGAAAGATCTGACCACCTGGTGATTACTGAAGTTAAACATTAAATTATGAGTAAGTATTATTTAATTCATTGCAAATAAGATTAAATAATGTTCCATACAAAAAAATTTGGATTATTTTGGTATGTAAATAATGGAAGTTTTTTTTACTATGTTAGTTCTAAACTTCTCCTAGCGATGTGCATTTACTGGAACAAACACTACTTTTTTATCTACTTGCTTTTTGTGAACATAAGGTAATGAAACTGATTTTCTACAGTAATCAGAGCTCAATTTTGAATTATATATTTATTGAACGGCTTAACATTTGTAAAAATGTTATCCATACATGTTGCACTAGATTCAGCAATACGTGTTGGCTCCAAAAATAAATTAAAAAGACCATACGATTCAAACAATGATCTAAATTTAATATTGGTGGAGGAAGCTTTTAGGAGATTGATATTAAAGTGTCCACATATTACAACAGATTTATTCTGTTTATTAAGCTTAGCGAAAACTTTCTCCATAATTTTTTTCAAAAGTATCATATAAAGAACATGGGTGTCTGTAAACGCTCACAACAATGAGGTGCTCAAACTCAACACATGCCATGTCTACAGTTCGCTCAACAGAGAGGCTCACAATATCTTTACGTTCTTTACGTGATAATAATTTACTAGCTAAAAATTGTTTCTCTAATTGAAAGATCTGACCACCTGGTGATTACTGAAGTTAAACATTAAATTATGAGCTTTTAACCAATGTTCAGTAATACATAAAATATGAATATGGTTGCTATTTAAGAACAATTCAATTTCTAGCTCTTTGCCTATCATGCCTGGTGCATCAGAATTGTATATTCTAATGCACCAGGTGTAAACAATTTTTATTATCATTTTGTGGAGTTATACAATTGCAACTATTAAGGATTTGTAAGCTACATTCTAAATTATTTAAATTCTCTATTCTCTATTATCTCATTTTCTAATTTAAATTACTTGGAATGGATTCCAAATTGCATGTCAAATCATTATCCTGCTCAATAGGAGCAGATGTCTGGGTAGCCAAGTCCTTGATTGAGTTAATATATAAATAATAAGATAGCACATTTGCTATCTGTCTTAAATTATATTTGCATAGGTAATACCTATCTGTAGTCAAAAATGTCTTATTTAAATTATTAATATCTTTTAAATTAATTTTATTGATATAATTGTTACAATTAAATGTCAAATTTAAATTATTGTTACATGATAATTTATTTATTAATAAATTTAAATCATATCTTATTTTATTCTCCTGTGGCCAACCCTGTATGTAAGGCAATGTAAACAAGATAATTTTATGTACATTTAAAGCATTGAGGTAATCAATATATTTTAATAATTGATTTTTGTTTACATTGCCTCTTCTCCCACCATATTAATGTGCTTAATAGCACAGTTTAAGCAAAGTTTTAACTAGTAAGTTTTGTCCTAATGGACAAATCTTACTAGTTAAAACTTTATTCATTATATGACTAAAGGATGCTCCAGGCATACAATAATTACTAATCAATTGTCCTTTTAAATGGTTATTTAACATCATGCCCAAATGTTTACCTGTGTCATCACAATACATAATAACTTTATGTTTTTTTTAAATATTTAAACTACTTTTTAAGTTTTTATTCTTTGTTATGGCACCGTCATAGAGTGTTGGTGTCAAAAAGGAGTCATTGCTATTTACACATATTGTCCCCGATGAACATGGTATGGAGCGTTTCCGGGAGTAATATATGTATTCATTACGTATTCTCGACGCAAAACTGAAATCTCGAATTACAATTCACATTTTAATATTTTTAACTATGGGGTTAAAGGGTATAAGGTATGAAGGGTCCGTAGAAGTAGTTTTAAGCAATGTGTAGTGTTCGCGTAAATATGAGAAATCATTATGTACTTATACTATGAAAGAGATCAAACCATAAAAAAAAAATATTAATTTGAATTGAACTCGGAACTAAAATTTGTCGTGGTATTAAACAACAAACAAACAACTTTGTGCTATCTACGTTCAATTTTGGATAGAGACCTCTCATTTTTTAGCTGACTTCAAAAAAAGGACGTGGAATTCGGTTTGAGTGTATGTATTTTTTAATTTACAGTACTCAATATCTTCATTTATCGTGGATTAATTTTAATGATTATTTTGTTAATAAATAAGTTATACTTCAGGGAGGATCCCATATAAATTGAAAAAGAAAGATCCCGAAGGGTAAAAAAATAGTGATAGTGATAATATTTTTTTTAAAAATAAGGTAACAAACGAGCACACATTACATCTTATTGCAAATGGATGCTGCGGCCCATGTACATCTACTTACATGTATCTTCGATATATAATCCTAGTAAAATCTAAGTATCCTCGTAAATATTTTGACGACATTTGAGCTTTAGATATGCCTAAGTCCACTCAGGAGGTTCAGAAATCAGACTTTTAATTAAAGGTAAAGCCGGCTTCAAAGAATTAAAAAGAATAAAATAACTTTCGAATTATAGCTTCAAGCGATAAAGTTGGGGCTTTGATATTCATACATAATTTTTGTGTGCTTGTCAATGAACTCCTAAAATGCTGGCCGATTTTGATTAATTTCTTTTGTATGTGTTTGTGTGGGTCTCTGGATGGATTAAATAGACAATTCAATCCGATAGGTGGTGCTGGTTTCGAGATCTTTAAATCACCGGTGTGAATCGCTAGTACATCTGTAAACTACGTCATAACACCGAATTTTTAAACTATTATGTGGAAATTATTTTATTCTTTTTAGTTCCTTTACGTTATCTTTTACTTTTTATTTAAATTCTAACTTTTTATTAAAAAAAAAACTAACGATCTGGTCTGGCTTCGAACATGCATTTCGTATCATTACGTACGACACACTTTGATTTCCGGACCGAGACCACAACGACACTCTCCGTGTGCAACTGTGAATCTAAGCAATTCAACCCACTTAAACATACACAAACAATTCATTATTATCATATTTACTTAGGAGGAGCCATTTTCTCTTCTCTTGTATCTTTTAAGAAATTTTACTGTTTGTTAAACTAGCGCCATCTAGTCATTGATTTATTTGGTTTGTTTTTTCTGCCGTGTACAACTATATATTGGAATGTTTTACTGCGCGTCAGTCTTTCCTTGCTACTTGAATTATAATATATACTAGCGGGGCCGATGGATGTTGTTCTTTCCTTTCTTGTCAGTGACGCGATGAGTTTTATTTCTATATACACACTTTTCTATAGATTTATATGTATAGCTAAAGTATTTTTGGAACTCTTCGTTATCCTTTTTGTGTCTAGCAGATATGAAAATAAACATAAAAAGGAAAAACATAACCCTTCTTTCTTACTCTTGCCTACGGATAAGAAGTTGCCTATGTTATGCCGCAATTATTTATTGCTTATACACAATGATTTCAAAAGGAAGGGTAGGCCCATCTAAATATTTTACTCATAACTTTTTCATACAAGAAAACGTAGTGCATCTGTGATAATACAAACGTCATATCAAAACATGACGTAACCAGGGTCGGATTTCGTAGTATAATTGTCCTAATTGTACCATTATTTCATAGTTGGTAGTACATACGTAAGCGAAAATACCATCATTTTACCTAAAGGTCGACTTGTATTATTATTGGGTCCTTTTACATTTTAATATTAACCCTACGATATCGAGATTTTCTGTATTGTACATGAGTAACGATTTTTTTAATAAAATTAGAATTAGCTCCCTTTCTGGTCAAACGATGCTCGATCGATGCATTTATGTTGCATCCTTGATACAATTATAATAAGGGGCTACCACGATAAAAACTCTTTGCTCCAGAAGCAATCGGTTTGAAAACAGAATTTCAAAATATTTTATGAATCAGATTTTCAGATTCAATTAAGCAGATACGGTTTCTTTTGTACTCTTTTCGTTTTACACTTACTGAATATAAAATATATTAGGTACCAATATTCAAATTTCAACTTACACTTAGTTCTTTCGACAAAAATTAAACATAAATAAAAATAAAATCATCAAAAAACAAAACGTATAGATAACGGAAAAATTAACATAAAACGTCAAACTTGATATAATTTATTTAAAATAGTATAACTTTATTTTCCTTATTCTTTCTATTCCTTATTATTGAGGGTCTAAATCCAACCCTGACCTAATCTTGGTAACGTAACTAAGCTAACTGTAAAATAAAACTTTAAAAATACGTTTATATAATAATTTATTTGCAACAAAATTAATATAAGGTTATTTACCGATGATACGATATACCATGTATTTTTTTTAAATCTTTGTATCATAATTTTTGCATTCTTTTACCATGCAACTAGACATATTTATGACAGACAAATCTGTCCTGCGCGCGCACTACGAGTACTGTCGACAGATTCGCGTTGGCCCTAAACTGTAATTTTAGGGCCAGCGCACTGGCCCGTTTTAGTTGTTCGGTCGGCTCGGTCCTTACGCTAGTAATATATAAGTCATAGCTTATACACCAAATTTCATGCAAATCCGTACAGTGAACACACAAATTTATTTAAATATCATATTCTTAATATTAATACTTATAAAATACATTGTTATTATATGATTTTAATTATTTTATAATTACTTTCAAAATAAATACATTTATTTCATAACATAACCTGTATAGATTTCCCTCTCACCTTTGTCTGCCTTGAGTATGTGGAACTTATAAATTTAAGGTTACATAAGCAAACCTTTGAAGTTGAAGAATCATTTTTGGTCTAACCGACACTTTGAGTATTCAACCAACATCATATATAAGCAAGAGGTAGATGAAGCGGAGTTCAAATGGGAATATGGCATTGTTTTTCTAATTATATTACGTTGTTTATAGAAGAAGTAAAACTCCGACTTCAGAGTATGAAATTATTTTTTTTTATTAATCACAAAAAATATACAAAGAATAGGCTTACATAGCTATTCTCGCCAAATTTTTTCGTTTGATGGCGAGACACGCTCGATTTTCAACATAATATCTTCTAAGTATACTACTAATATACTTATTATATTGATTATACACATTTATTAAGTATTTCTTTACACTATAATTATAACCAACACAGGCACTAATTAAAACAATGATATACTTCTGTTATAAATAAACTACTACTAATGATAATTCATCAAGAAACAACTGTTTAAGTTTTGATTTCAACACTGAGTTGCGGACTCCCTCTCAAAAGTTCAAATTTATTAAATATCTTAGGTATTAGAAATTTTGATAATCTTTCCCCATGATAATTATTTATTCTCGGTTTAACAAGCATTTTACATTTTACACTTCTTGTATCATATTTATTATTAACATATCTTTTATAATCGTTACTATAGTAGTGACGTATGCCTATTAAGTATTCGATTTTTTTGTCTACAGGCAGTATTTTACAAATTGGAAATAAGTTATTATAGTCCTGTCCACAATTATCTTTAACTTTTTTGGTTACTAGGTACTTAATCAGACTTATTTGTAAATTTTTAATATTTTTAAAATAGATGCAAAACGTCCACCCATATACAATGAGTCCACAGCTAATCAGTGAGTCAGCAAGCGCTTAATACACAATGCGTAACGTGTGTTTGTCTACAACTGCATTTAATTGATAAAACTACATACCATGGATCTTAATTTATTACATATTTCATTAACATGCGTTTTCCAACAAAAATTTTGATCAATAGTTAAGCCTAAATATTTAAATGTATTGACATAATCTAATTTATCACACCTGCAGTCGATTTTATTAGCATGTAGGCATTTATATGAGTGGCCAATTATATGTATCTGTTCTTTATTAATGATTTTAACTTGTCGATTGTATGGTGAGTGTATATGCATGCACTTGGTTTTCGACATATTCAATATAATTCCATTATCGTGTGCCCACTTAGTTATACTTTCAAAATCTTCTTGTACATAGCTTTGTAACCTTTTTTTTGTTGTTTTGTTTGTAACCTTGGCAGCATAAACAATAGACATATCATCTGCATACATAAAAACGCGGCACTTGATTATGTACATCTAGACTTACTTTATTTCGCCCCAGCCACTGGTTTATTTTTGCCCATATTTTCTTAAAGTCCCCATTACATTTTTTTATTTCCATCTGTCTATATTTATTTTTAGTCTTAATTATAGTTTTATTTACTTTAATCTAAATTTTGTATATTCTAATCGCTTATTCATATTTTTTGGTTCACATTTCCCCCACTCTAAACAAATAGTCTCGTCTTAATATCATTTTATATAAATATCTGTCTATCCATGGTTGTCTTATTAAACTTTTATTACAAGTTGTTACTACAGTTGTACTTTCCCTATATATCCTATCGAATACAGTACATAATGTTTGAAATAATACAAGTGGACATGTTATATCCGATAATTGCGCCCAGTTATACGAGTCAAGCCTTTGTTTTATAAAATTTTCATTAAGTAATTTCCGCACACTATTGTCCCTACTAGTTTGAGTCCTTATATTGCAGTTATCGCTTAAATTTACCACTATTCCAATCGCATGGTGATCGGATATTTTCGTCTCGAGCACGAACGATGACGGCTCACACTCGTTCCATCCCGCACGCACCCACAGGTGATCTAAGCACGATGTCTCGTTCCGTCCTTCCACAACCGCCTCACGTTTATCTCTGTACTCGGTATGGAACACAATAGGCCGTAGGCACACAGAGTGTTTTTGTACTTCGTTGTTGTTGGATTAATTTTATCGTTTAGAATATCTATATTTGTGTCACCAATCAATATTACATTATCAGATGTTAGAATAGATTTTAACGTGGTCTCCAATTGATGTATGAAGAATAATTTATTTTTTTGTGGTGGTCTATACATGGCGATAATATGAGTTGTCTTGTTTCCTATTTTTAGCTGTCCGTAAAATGTTTCCGAAGTGACCTGATATTCAGATGAAGAATTTGAATATTATTTATATTTTGTGTGGAATCATTACTCAGATCTGAAATATCAATATATCTTTTATATATAATGTCTGAAAAAAATATATCCGTTTGGGTGAACGTTGGTGTTAAATGCACTTTGTGTGTATTCGCCGCTCCGCACGTACTATGAGCGCATCGCATTTATTTATTAGTTATAATCTTCGAATTTATTTAGGTCATCTTCCGATTCTATGTTGTAGATCTTCTTTTCTTCGCTGCTCTTTTTTACTAGGATGTTGTTGTTTTGGACCCAAATATATTGATAGCCTTTTGTTTTTAGTTTATTTCTGACGGCCCATAGAAGTTGTCGCTTGTATTTTGGCAAATCCTCATTAATAAATACGGGGTTTTCGCTGCTTTTGCCATAAATTTTATTATTTGTTAATTTATATTGTTTTTTGGCTAACATCCAGCTATTACGAGCGTTTTTAGATCGCAGTTTAACCACGACGGTTTTAATCTTTTTTATCACTAACTTTTTCTTGACCTACCCTCTGTGCTTCTTCGATATCATCTGGATTTAAGTTTAGCTTACAAGCTATTTCTTTAATTACAGACGTAATATTCTCGTCCTTGTGCATTTCCAGCCCGTGAATTTCTACATTTTTCTCTCTTTCTTTAATCTAAAGCACCTGCACGCTTTTTTCCAAATCTTTATTGCACTTCTCAAAGTAGATATTTTTCTGTTCTAATGACTTGATTAGTTTTTGCGATTCTTCCTTGAATGTTATTAAGGTTTGATACATTTCAGCGTAAAATTCTACGTTAGTAGAAAGGTCTTCAATTTTTTTTCTCCATATTGTAAATAACTTCTAACTTTTTGTTCACTTCAGCTAATACCTTCCTACCGGATAGTTCACCAGGGTTTATCGATAGTTTTGGGTCCTGTTCTAGCTTCAAAGGGCTGGTTTTTCGACACTCATCACAGAATGACGTATGCAGAAATTGTTTATTGGATTGCACGCATTTCTTGTGAAAAACCGCCTCACATACACCTTTACGCTTTACTATATTGTCATCCTTATTCAAGGACACAAACACTTTACATTTTTGCACTGTATCATTTTGCTTCGCAGTACGTTTCCGCAGTATACTTTGTTTAAATGCACACGACCGTACGCTGAGCGCGCGTGCTCGGCTCTGTATTTATAATATATTTTAATGTACTTAGTTATTAGAAGTCACCTTTTACTTTTATTAAAAGTTTATTTTACCCTTTTGAGTGGACAAAAAAATAGTCACAATAATCACAATCTCAATATTGTGAAAATAGTTACATTGAAAAATTCATGCCTTATTTTGCCACCCTTTTTTTTGCGGATGGAAAATCATCTAATGACGCCTTTCGCTCTGGGTGGAGCGTAAGGGAGTATCAGACTTTTACTGACTAAAAAACCATCCGTGTTCCTTCAGTGCCCTTACGTTTCGGAGCCGCGGTATCTCTTTCGAACAGCCCGCAGCCCCGGCAGGCGTCTGCCCTTGCGGGCCCCTTCACGCTGTTGACAGCTCTTTGAGGCGCGCGTGGAACAAAACGCGCCGTCAACACGGCCTGTCGTCGTTAGACGGACGGACGGCGAGCTACCCATTGCTCGCCGTATACAGGCCCGCGCCTACCGTGGCCGGGGGCCACGACGTAGCCCCCGACGTACGAGGCGTCTCCCGCGACAGCCGGGGAGGAAAGCTGCTGCTCTCTCCTTCTCCCCGCTCCGCCACCTCCTTCGTTAGCATCACTGCTTCGCAGAAGGCGGTGACGGCATCCCATTCCGTCTCGCTCCGGACCATGGCTTCGACCAGGGCCGGACTCGAGAGGTCGCCGCCGCCTATCGCCGCTACGAGGACACGGCAGTGCTCCGCCTAAGCAGGGCACACCTCCACGGTGTGTTCCACCGTGTCCTCCGGTCCATCCTCGCAGTGGGAGCACCCGGGCGTTTCTTTCCGCCCAACCTTCGGTGCAGGAACCTCCCGAACATACCGTGTCCGGTGAGGACCTGTGTCAGGCGGAAGGTGAGGATGCCGTGGCGTCTCTCAAGCCACTCCTCAAAGAGGGGTCTTGTCGCCGCTATAGTGGCGTGCCCAGTACGGGGTTGCGACAGTCGCTCTCTTCATGTCGCCATGAGATCGTGCCGGAAGTCTGTCCGCTGCGCAACAACTTGCCGCGGCAGCAGGGTTTCCCCCCGGCATAGTGCCTCCGCGCGCCATTCGTGCAGGCGCGCGAGGACTATCGCCTCCAGATCCCATGGCGGCAATTCGGCAAGGGAGGCTCGCCGCCTCGCGGGAGATCGTGCGGTAGCCGCAAACCATTTTCACGGCAACCACCCTTTGGGGCGCGTTCAGGTGGTGGACGGCAAGCCGCGCCAAACCACGCGCCCACACCGGGGCCCCGTAAAGGCCATGGACCGCACGATCCCCGTGTAGAGCCTCCGGCAGGAGGCGTTTGGTCCCCCCCAGGTTCGGCAGGAGCCGCCCGCAGGCAGCCCCGGTCCGTTCCAGTTTGGGAGCAAAACGTCGGAAGTGCTCAACGAAGTTCCATCGGCCGTCGAGGACGAGTCCTAGGTACTTCAGCGTCGACTCGACGCCGATGGATACCCCTCCTACTATCACTGAGGATCCCGGTGGTGGCCTGTTCCGAGGACCATGGAAGTGCATGGCCTCGGACTTGTGCAGAGCCACCTCGAGACCCAGTTGCCGAATCCTCTCAACGACTATTGCAACCCCGCGTGTCATAGTTTCCGCCGCCGCCTCGTACGACCCCCCTTGTGCCAGTACCAGCGTGTCGTCAACGTAGCAATCTACGCTGACGCCGGTAGGGGAGGTCGGCGCGCAGCACCCAGTCGTAACCGATGTTCCACAGAGGTGGCCCCAGAACCGAACCCTGTGGGACACCGCACGACATCTCTCGCCGGTTCCACTCACCGTTGCGACCGGGGTAGAAGACGGCCCTGTCCGTCATATAGTCCCCGACTATACGACGGAGATAGGTCGGCACCCGGTGATACCGGAGTGCCTCCCTAATGCAGCTCCAGGGCATGGAGTTGAAGGCGTTGACGATGTCGAGAGACACCGCCAAGACAACCCCTCTGGCTACTGAATCCCCCGTCGTGAGGGCTCTCACGCGCATGATGGCGTCCACCGTAGAGCGCCTCTTGCCCCGTCCGGCCTCATCCTCGCAAGGTGCTCGGCGAGGCGGTTTGCAATGACTCTTTCAAAGAGCTTGCCCACCTCGTCGAGCAGCACCACGGGCCGGTATGCGGACGGAGAGTCCGCAGGGCGCCCCGGCTTCCGAATGAGAACCAGCTTCCCCCGTCTTCCAACGAAGCGGGAATTGGCCTCTCTCCAAGCATGCACTTAGGAGCACCTACAGTCGGGGCCCGAGAGCCCGAGGCCAGGACCCAGGCTTTGCCAGGCAAGCCATCGGGTCCTGGGGTGGTATTCCTGGCCTTGAGCCAACGTACCGCCACTCCTCAGGTCTACCCCGGTCCCTTCCGGGATGTCGTCGTCGTCGTCCTGGTGGTCCGCTTCCGGCACCGCAGGTGGCGGAGCCATAGGCGGGGGCGGATGTTCCCCCCGCGCAGGGAACAGAGCGCTCACCACGTCCTCTACGAACTGGGGCCGGAGACTCTGCGTCAGCGGGGGGGCCCAGGTGCGGAGTTTATCCCGCACCATCTTGTAAGGGCG